>JAZHYW010064982.1:0-13050 GCA_037355805.1 Ixodes ricinus | reverse complement strand
GGACAGAGCTAGGGCGTGCACTAGACAGAGAAACAGTGCTAGAAATGCTCTCTTGGCCAACCAGAAGCCGAAAACAATTCCCTAGCGGTAGTAGCGAGAAAGAGTTTTAATCGTAGATATGTGGTTTTAATAAGCGCGTATGAGTTAAGTGTAGTAACCCTTCGTGGTTGAAAATAGGGTGCACGTGATGATTCGATTACGATCATGTAGAAAGCTGTAAGAAACGAATGTGGCCGCTCGAACCCTGTTTTGCTCGAACTGAGTGTCACCGCTCAAATGGCAGATTCCCGGCCCTCCGCGCCTGGAGTACGAATTATGTCTATCTTTCCTCTAGTCGCGATACAAACGTGAAAGTATAAAACAGCGAGGACGAGGACGGGAACAGGACATCTTTTATTTAGCAACAACATAGAATGAAAGATGTCCTGTTCACGTCCTCGTCCTCGCTGTTTTATACTTTCAAGTTTGTATCCATTAACCAACACGCTCATTTTCAATTGTAGTCGCGATCTTCACCGGGATTTTGGATGACCGTTATTTAAACCGTGCACGATATTTTCAGTCACTGAAAGTTACTGCGACGCACTTATTAATTCCGTTTCTCGCGACCACCGCCAGGGTATTATCTCCGGCTTCTGGTTGGCCACATTTGAATTTGGGAAGACGCCCCGAAACAGGCCCAGCACGCTTTCGGCCACTAGCGTCTCCTCATTTGACTCCTATAGTTCCAAATGAAAGGCCAAATTCTCTGTATATACGGCTCTGGGCTGACTCTTTACCTGTTGTTCGCCTAGACATGTCTGTTTTAGAAGTGTTCTGCTTTAAACTTCTGTTTCCATTTCTACGAGAGTAGTCGATAAATTGTACCAGCTCACAGACATACCACTCACAGCGCAGCAAGGTGGGGCTTGTTCCTCCTCCCATCCCAGTGGCCGATAATAGGCCGCGGTCATCGATGGCTACTCCCACAGCGATCACCGACATAGATGACCCCGCACAGGGGCATTGGCCAGTGACCAATCAAAGCTCGTCGATGTCTCCGTCCCCGAATCACATAGGCGGTGTAGGTGTGAAGTCACGTGCGTGCCGTGTGCCAGGCGAGGTGCGAAAGGCACGTAGAAGGGGGCTGTCGATCACAGCGGATGTCATCACACGTGTTGAGGACCGCTGTCATGACGTGATGACAACCCGGTGACATCACCACATGATGTCACCGCGGGATTGAGCTGCATTCGGCTGAGGACGCGGGAAAGGGGATTTGAGGGCGCCTCACGTGATGTCACCGGGTTCGTGCTGCATACGACAGAGGGCGCTAGCGCTATATGATCTTAATTGTGGCGCTGGAAAGTGGATTTGCGAGCGTCATTGCTGCTGTAACGTGATGAAGGTCATGTGATAATATTTTTACTCGCTGCGCAGTGAACGTTTTAGCCGCTAAAACATATTCTGCGTCGACTGGGAATGAACCCTGGTACCTCGTGCCCAGTGGTCTGGCACTCTACCGATTGAGGTACCTGCACAGCGCTTCCTCGACATCTTAACTCGGGCTAGTTATCCGTATGTCGCGTGCGTGAGTAGTTCAGATCACGTGTTAAAGCTGTCCTGCAATTTGGCTTTTGTAACCTGGTTTATAATAAAAGGGAAATATCAATACAGTTCTTGGTCCCGTGCATCTTGCACATCATTGTTGGTTAAATGGCATTATGACATCGCGCTTTGAACTGAGTCCGGAAAAGAGGTTCACCGTGTTTCTTCCGTTATATGCAGTGCTTTTGATAAAGTGGACCCCTGTTTGCTACTGAAAAAGTTACATGCTTTGAATATTGATCCTGATATTTTTTCTAGATTAGCAAACACCTTTGTGATGGAAAGCCGCGTGTGATTTTGAATGGTCATTCTTCAAGTACTGTAACCATTATATCTAATGTCTCACAAGGCTCGGTCAATTGGGTCCTCTTCGTTTTCTGATGTACACGAATCATATTTCGTCAAATATTTTTCCGCGTCTTACACTATTTGCTGAGGATGTTGTTCTGTACGGGAGAATTAACGATAATGAATATAATTTTAAACTTCAATTAGACATAAATCGAGTATCAAACTGGTGTAGTGACTGGGGCGTGAAACGTAATGTTAGTAAATACAGAATGGTAAGGTTTTCGAAAAGAAGAAATGTTACAGAAGACATGTACAAATTATTAAAAACAAACACACCCTGTTAAAGGGGCCCTGCAATCATAATTAAGCGTCTACCTTTTTTGCGGTTTCCACGTCTCTTGGGGTTCGGGCAAGCCAGCGGGCACGGAGAGAGTCACTAAATATCAGTGCGTCATATTTTAACCGCACGACGAGGAAACCTCCTCCACCGACGGGGGCGACCCGCGGTACCGAAAGCGCGCGTAATGTGACGTCTTAGGTCCTAGGCTTACTACTGGTCAGATCCGCTAAAAGCTTCTTTTTAGTCGAAATACAAAATATAAGTGGCGCGAACCGTTTCAATTATTTATAAAAGTAGTTTTTGTTCAGTATTTGAGGTCAGAAAAGAAACAAATGCAGTTTATAAAGTACGGAAACAAGAAATCATCCGTCGACATACCCGCCACCAATCGGTGGAAAAGGCGGCGCCTACTAGAAAGGAGTAGTGGGATCAAGCACCGACATGGAAAGGTCCCGGATGTACGCGGCGGCGCTGCGGCCGTAGGGACCGAAGGACCCGGCCGGCCCTGAGCGTTCCCAAGGCCTTCGGTGAGCAGCTTTGTCTTGCGGTTTCGCCGTTTCGCGGTAGGGCAGCGCGAAGTGGCTCCCATTCTGAACTGATCTTTACCCCCGTGTTTGCTGTCGTTTGTGGCCAATGAATTGTCGTGCCGAATTTGTGTTTAATCGCGCAGCAAATGCAATGAGAGCCGCTCTAGCTGCCCGCTACATACAGCCTATCCAGAACACGCTTTAGTGGCGCTCTCTCGCGCCGTCGACACGGAGTACGGCAGCCGTGAGCGCTCGCTCAGCTCACCACCCCTCGTCTAGTTCACGGCCACTCAAGCAACCAAGGACGTCATGAAGGAGGTTATTTTTTGCTTGTTTTTGTAATTTTAATTTGCCTATAACTTCTAAAATAAATCGAAATTCGAGAAAAGAAAAGTGTCATTAAGTTACTACGTTCAGTGCGCTCAGGTTTGGTGCAAATTAAAAATTAGTAAAAAAGGCATTGCAGGGCCCCTTTAAGTAACGAAGCATTTTGTTTGAAATAAGTAAGATTCGCTTTAGAAAAGTTTATCTTTTTACAGTTGCGTCGGTATTGTATTTTTTTTTATCTGCCTATGTTTGGGTCGGCATTCTTGGGCGTTTGCTTGCACACCCGCGGCGGGGGGGGGGGGGAGATACGCTCGCGGGATAGCATGAACGGGGAGTCGTCGTCCACTTCCAGGCACGGGGGCTTCGAGCAGCCGCGGGGCTCGGCAAAGACGAGTCGGACCCCGGTCGTTAACAAACGGATTGGGTTACAGTTTGGGGCGCCGGAACATCGTGTCTCGGGCAGAGGTACTTCTGTCCGCACTTGTGGCTTTAAGCAGGTGTGCTTGTGTCCGGTGTATTTTGCTGCTTAGTGTAGAAACGTCGCTTTTAATCGACGCAATAACTTAACTTGGTGGCGCCAGCCAGACGGCGAAGAAAGCATGTTGTAACTCTACAAATAATTTTGGTTTGACCGTTGAGGTGTCACAGGGGTGTCGCGTGGACAGCTCGCTGATCATTGGGTAAGAGTGTACCACGTGACAATGAACAAATTTGAAGTGATTGGTCCGTCTCTGGAGGGAAAGGAGGCCCCTACGAGTCTAGAAAAGGGCTGCCGAGAAGATTCTCGGGGATTCGGCTTTTGAGATCGGGAAGATTCGGCTGTTGAGACAGGGGCTAAAGTATGGGTTGTAATTTTGGGGGAGTTTGAAATGGAAATTACTGTTGACTTGTCGTTTTGTTTTGAAAAGAACGTGGCCACACATGGCCATCGTAAACTAACCAACGTCGTTATGTGTCCAGCGGGATCGAACAACTTTTAGTTTTTTTCATTATTCGACTTCCCCGGGACTTCCATCGGGCGAACATCATCATCGGTCGTCACCATCCTGACCGGCCCCCTCCCCTGGGAAAGTTGACTGGCGCAGTCGACAGGATCCTGCTGACTTCCTGCGACGGGCGGTGAGCCAATACGACGGCATCAACGGAGGCAGGCGGAGCGTACCTGGGCTCTATGCAACAAGCGTTTCGGTCTCCTGGATTGCGGACAAGGGTCGTGTCCTGCTGGACCTGGCGGACTACGAAGAGTCCCTTCCAGAGTCGTGGCTCTGCCGACTACGGACAAGGCGTCGCTCCTGCCGGGGTGAGGACCGTGGCAGTATCTACGTGAGAAGCCCGGGGGGTACAGTTGCCCAAAAGAGTCGTTGCGTCTGCTGGACTGCAGGCAAGGCTCGCTCCTTCCGGAGTGAGGACCGTGGCAATATCTACGCGAGAAGCCCGGGGGGGTACAGTTACACAAAAGGAGTGGTGGCAGCTGACGGATGGTCCTGGGAGTCATATACGTCGGAGAACAGGGCGGCCTGTGGCTTCACCTGCGGACCGGCGAAGCATCCCCAGCGAGCGGCGACAGAATATCCTGGGCAGGCCTCAAGAGGGAGAGGCGAGATCGTTGCTGCAGTGCTGATTTTCGTTGTGGTGCCGAGGAATGGTGCGTTTTTTTGTGATTTTGTTTCTTCTTGCTGGTGAACGGAGATGGAATCGAGGCTTCCAGACGACGGGCACGATCGCCAGGACGATTGGGGACACTGCGGCAAGTGGGTGGCAGCGACTGGAGCAGCAGCTAATTGGATGTCGCCAGACAACAGTGGATCAGTCCCTTTCCCGTTTTCTCCGAGGTTCATCATGACCAGAGAGAGCGTTGGCTCGCGGACCTGCGGCAGGGTTTGCGAGCTCTTTGGAATGCGCAGGTCTGGAAAACAGATTCAAGTATAAATGAGGTAAAGCAAACTTTTTTTAGATGCGGAGCATCTCTTGCTCGGGTCTATATCCCGCGGCCTTGTAGTCCGCACTCACACTACGCACGCGCAACTCTCCTCCTTCCTTCTCTCCAACAGCTGCGCGTTACTCTCTCCGCTCTCTCTCTCTACCAGCTGCGTGCACTACGCGTGCGTTCGCTTCTACTCACATCGCGCGCGCACGCGCAACTCTCCTTCTCTAGTCTCCTCTCCTTCAAGTGTGAAAAAAATAAACGGCGAGCGGCGAGCGTTCCAAGTTTCTCTGCCGCGAGCCGCGACGAAGGCTCGCGTAGGGGGTTCCGCTAGGGCAGTCGGTGGCGCCAGCTCTCAACGTCAGCACGCAACTGACTCTTTCCTTGGAACCAACATGAAGCTCCGCATCACCCCATGGTTCCCCTCGCGAAGGTGGTGTAATTTTTTTCCTGCTGGCGTTTCGGATTTGCTTACCTGCAGCCACAGTTAACTTTTCTCTGCTTTTGTATAAATACCGGTCATGGTGGAATCTGGAACGTGCGGGTTTGCGTGCAGCGTGCGGGTTCGGGTCTCACCGGGATTCTTTGTTTTGTTTTTGTTTTTTGTTTTCTGTCGCCCAACAGGTCTTTTCGCGTGGGGTGTAGCTCCTCTGTTGTTGTTGTTGTTTTTATATGCTACGCGTTTGTCTCGGAAAGGAAGACAGATGTTGCGCGAACAGCAAGTGTACTTGCAACATTCTTGGTGGGGAGGTGTTAAGTAACGAAGGATTTTGTTTGAAATAAGTAAGATTTGCTTTAAAAAATTCATCTTTCTTCAGTTGCGTCGGCGTTGTTTTTCTTTATCTGCCTATGTTTGGGTCGGCATCCTTGGGCGTTTGCTTGCACACCCGCGGCGGGGGGGGGGGGGGGGATACGCTCGCGGGATAGCATAAACGGGGAGTCGTCGTCCACTTCCAGGCACGGGGGCTTCGAGCAGCCGCGGGGCTCGGCAAAGACGAGTCGGACCCCGGTCGTTAACAAACGGATTGGGTTACAGTTTGGGGCGCCGGAACATCGTGTCTCGGGCAGAGGTACTTCTGTCCGCACTTGTGGCTTTTAAGCAGGTGTGCTTGTGTCCGGTGTATTTTGCTGCTTAGTGTAGAAACGTCGCTTTTAATCGACGCAATAACTTAACTTGGCGGCGCCAGCCAGACGGCGACGAAAGCATGTAGTAACTCTACAAAGAATTTCGGTTTGACCGTTGAAGTGTCGGAGGGAGCTCACGTGGACAGCTCGCTGATCATTCGGTAACAGTGTACCACGTGACAATGAAAAATTTGAAGTGATTGGTCCGTCTCTGGAAGGAAAGGAGGCCCCTACGAGTCTAGAAAAGGGCTGCCGAGAGGATTCTCGGGGACTCGGTTTTTGAGATCGGGAAGATTCGGCTGTTGAGACTGGGGCTAAAGTATGGGTTGTAATTTTGGGGGAGTTTGAATTGTAAATTACTGTTGACTTGCTGTTTTGTTTTGAAATAAACGTGGCCACACTGGCCATCGTAAACCAACCAACCTCGTAATGTGTCCAGCGGGATCGAACTACTTTTAGTTTTTTTTTCTTATTCGACTTCCCGGGGACTTCCATCGGGCGAACATCATCATCAGTCGTCGCCAACCTGACCGGCCCCTCCGCTCGGAAAGTTGACTCATCCTAAAAACTAATTGAATTCTTTATATCAGTGTTACTTTTGAAGTGACCTGTCATCGACCAATCATATCAATACGATAACAAAAAAGGAAACAGCCTCTTGAGGTTATTGTGCCGGAATTACCAGCATATCTGGGCCTTTGCATCGCTTATCACCCGGGCAAAATATACTGAGTCAGTGAGCTGTAGACGCATGCACAGGGTCTGATATACCACACGACACAGTAGAAGCGCATGCTCAGAAAGCGTTTCACAGCCTAGCAAAGAAAGATGGTAGCGCGCAGAAGGCGATTTTCGCAAGCGTGTATACACCTTTTCTACGTGGGCGCCGCCATCTTTTAATTCTGGAACTTCCGGTATGCGTCAAAACATCGCTTTCTTCTCGCCTTCACAGTAGAACGTGTTAACATTTTAATTGCAACCGTCAGTCGTTCTTGTTATGACCCTTCTATACTTTTTTACTTATTCAGGGCTGTAATCTCTCGCTTTTTTTTCGGAACGCATACCGGATATGGAGACAAAGTGGCTGGGTGCGAGGCTAAACGAAAAAGGTGTATACGCTCGAGCTGAATGCTCTGGGTTGCTAAGCGTTGCTATAGACGACGCATCTCACGTCGCCATCTCTGGGTAAAATGTTGAAGTGTGGAGGCGATCGTTGCGCTATCTATTGATAAAACGTTCGAGTATGCTCCCAGGGTTTCTTTTCTACATTGGCTAAGCGTGGCCTTGATAAATTTTGGGGCCATCTCGTAAAACTTTGTAAAAACCCAGCGAATTTTGGGAATATGCGCCATCTAGTGTTCAAACTGCGAAAGGGTCCTGTCAAATGTGGAGCTAAGGGACCGTCATGTGACGGTTCCTTAGCACCAGCTGGGTCGCGCTAAATCAGAGGTGGGGCGACGGTAAAACACTGAAGCTCGCGGATGGTGCTAAATCTCGGCCCAGCGCAAAGCTTTGAAGTGGCGCTGCCAAATGTTGGGGCTCAGCGCAAAGTTTTGAAGCTCACATACAGTGCTGGACCCAGTGAATATTTGGATAGACGCCATGTAGTGTTAGAAATTTGACGTGCTCCTCGCTAATTGTGCTGACGTCTGGTGGTAAAAGCTTTGACCCGCTAAATTTCGGCGTCATCTGATGGCTATTTAGCGCCACCTGTGTACCGCAAAGTTTTAGTTGGGTTACTGGTAAAACCTTGAAGTTCAATGGCCTTGCCTAATTTTTGCCTAGCGCAAAGCTTTGAAGCGGCCCTGGTAAATTTTGGGGCTCAGCGCAAAGTCTTGGAGCTCCCAGAGCGTGCTGGACAAACTGAATATTTGGATAGACTCCATGTAGTGTTAGAACATTGAAGTGCTCTTCGCTAATTTTTTTACATCTGGTGGTAAAAGCTTTGACCCGCTAGATTTGGGCGCCATCTGACGGTCCCTAAGCACCCGCTGGGTGTCGCTAAATTCTAGCTTGGTTGGCGTTAAAGATTTGAAGCTCACAGGCCGTGCTAAATTTTGGCCCAGCATAGTGCTTTGAACGGGTCCAACTAAATATTGAGGCCCAGTGTAAAATTTTGAAGCACACAGACCGTGCTGAACCCGGAGAATTTTGAGATAGGCGCCATCTAGTGTTAGAACTTTGAAGTGCTGCTCGCTGAATGTGGTGACACCTGGTGGTAAAAGCTTAGACCCGCTAAATTTGGGCGTCACGTGACGGGCCCTTAGCACACGTGGCCAGCTGGGTCTATCTAAGAAGAGTGGTTGTTTGGGCGAGTTGGTTTGACAGCTTATACAATCTTGTGCGCAGCAAGGACGAGGCCAAAGAAGAGAACAGGACACAACAAGGCGCAACTTACAACTGAATTTGATTGAATACGTGTTCCGGTAACTTATAGCCTCAACTATCGTCACAATGACAACAAACAAAACGACAAAAGCAAAAGAGAAAACGACCATCACAGAGCATAATTAGAAAATAACACTATCTCGTTCTCAGGAAAAACAATTCCTTCTCCGATAATGCAATCGACGGCATAGCAACACACGTGTCTCCCAAATAATCAATGAGCTTGGCTTCTACGATTTCGCGTGTGAACGCTGACTTGCATTTCCCAATTTTTACGCATCCATCCAGCAGTGGGGTACAACCGCATGTCCTGCAATGCAAGTCAAGAAAACCACCGTTCCTTTTTGCACGTTGTTATTGTGCTAGCGGAGCCGATCATTTAGGCAGCGCCCCGTTTGCCCGACGTAGTGCTTGCCACAGGACAACGGAATGCGATAGATCACACATAAACCACACCATCTGTACAATCGACAAATTTCGTTCTGTGTTTCTTTTCACATCCGTGTTTGGCACGCACGCCAGGCTTTGAAAGTTTGCACAGGTCCATGAGCTTATTGGGCGCAGAAAACACTACCTTTACATTTGATCGCATTGCTACTTTCTTTTAATTGTGCGACACTCGGTGTATATACGGTATCACTACCACTTTCCCTTTTTCTCTTGCCAGCTGGCTCCCATCGTTTTCCACAAGACAGTGCTTTCTTAGAAAGCCCTCCGCGACCGCCACAAGAATGTGTTTAGGGTACCCAGCTGCGAGCAAACGCAAAACTTGCTGATCAAAACCACTGGGGATCAAATGCTCACATGACTTTTTTAGTGCATTGGTGAAACACAGGTTAACAATACTTCTTTTGACTAGCTTGGAGTGGGCTGAATGAAACGGAAGTAACGGCTTATTCGCACGTGGCTCATAACACCAACAGATGTGGTCGTCGAGAAATAAAAATCTGATGTCAAGGAAGCGAGTAGTGTTATCCACAGATATTTCATGCGTGACCTCGAGTGTGCCAAAGCATTCCTTAAAAGTGGTCACGGTTTTCACAGTCTCTGCTTCAAAAGCGTTTGTGTCAGAAGCGATGAAAATTCAAAAATCATCTACGTATCTAAAGACGTTTTAGATGCGGAGGATCTCTTGCTCGGGTCTATGTACCGCGGCGTCGTAGTCCGCACTCGCACTACGCACGCTCAAGTCTCCTCCTTCCCTCTCTCCAACAGCTGCGCGTTACTCTCTCCGCTCTCTCTCTCTACCAGCTGCCTGCACTGCGCGTGCGTTCGGTTGTAGTCACACCGCGAGCGCACGCGCAACTCTCCTCCTCTAGTCTCCTCTCCTTCAAGTGTGAAAAAATTAAACGGCGAGCGTTCCAAGTTTCTTTGCCGCGAGCCGCGACGAAGGCTCGCGTAGGGGGTAACGCTAGGGCAGTCGGTGGCGCCATCTCTCGACGTCAGCACGCAACTGACTCTTTCCTCCGAACCAACACGATGCTCCGCATCACCCCACAGTTCCCCTCGGGAAGATGGTGTAATTTTTTTTTTACCTTCGATCCTTGAAAAATAACAACGTGCAAAAAAAGAACGGTGGCTTTCTTGACTTGCATTGCAGGACATGCGGTTGTACCCCACTGCTGGATGGATGCGTAAAAATTGGGAAATGCAAGTCAGCGTTAACACGCGAAATAGTAGAAGCCGAGCTCATTGATTATTTGGGAGACACGTGTGTTGCTATGCCGTCGATTGCATAATCGGAGAAGGAATTGTTTTTCCTGAGAACGAGATAGTGTTATTTTCCAACTATGCTCTGTGATGGTCGTTTTTCTTTTGCTTTTGTCGTTTTGTTTGTTGTCATTGTGACGATGGTTGAGACTATAAATTACCGGAACACGTATTCAATAAAATTCAGTTGTAAGTTGCGCCTTGTTGTGTCCTGTTCTCTTCTTTTGTCCTCGTCCTTGCTGCGCACAAGATTGTATAAGATGTTAAACCAACTCGCCCAAACAACCACTCTTCTTGAATTCATTTCTAGTACATCGGGCCCTTTTATGTGTATTCATCGTGATCCGTGCGCCACAGTCACCTTCATTGCCACAGCCACGTGCAGAGCGCGATTTCTGTCGTTTTGCATACGGACAAATGTTCTACCTGACGACGTACATACCCTATTTGGCGGTCTTCTACCTTCCTTGGGGCATGGGACCAGGGTGTGCAAAATTCTAAAGGCCGAATGGCTTCGACGAGCCCGCATCTTGAGGCAGTACCTGGCCATGCAACTTCAAAGCAGGGCAGATCCTTCGACAGCGAGGCGTCAGCTTCGTGAGTACCTCACAATTGCGGATCAAACCACAGAGTTCATCTGGCAGTTGCAACTACGTCAGCTTCGTGAGCGCCTGCCGAAAAAGGACCCTGCACAGTCGACTGCGCTTCACATGCCCGAGGAACTCCATCTACCGGAAGACGTCCAGCAAGTTCTATGTCTTGGACCCAAGTTCCTGTCGAGCCAAAAAAGTCGCCACCCGAGCTGCTGTCTCTTGTTCGTGAGGTGTCGAGGCGCGTCCCTGAAGAGGACTCTGCCCGCTGCGTGTCTGAGGGTGTTGACGTCGTCCGTTCCTGCAAGCCTGTTGCTACCAAGGGACCCGTAAAGAGAGTGTTGACATACCTGAAAGATAATTCCCTTTGCGTGTTACCTCCTGATAAGGAGGGAGGCTTTGCGGTTCTTTCACATGGGATGTACAATGAAAATGCCCTGGAAGCTGTTGAGAAGGTGTTTAATTGCCATGGGAGTGTGTCGACTCCAAAACTAAAGTCGGAAGCAAAGAAACTGTGCAAAGAACTTGAACTCAGTAGTGTTGTAAGGAACATTGAAAAGAGCACGCGCGACTCTTTAGATGTTTTCTTCAGTGCCAAAACCCACAAACTAGAAATGCCCTTACGCGTAATAATTTCCGAAAGAGGCACGTGGCAAAAATCAATCGCGCTATATCTTCAAGAGAAACTTAATATGCTACGCGTTGACGACCCTTCTCTCATCAGATGCTCTGAGGAAGTTCTAGACTTCGTGAAAACTCAAATAGGAAACGCTCTGAGGGCGTTTTCGGTCGATATGAAAGACCTTTATTACTCCCTGCCACATTCCGGCTTGCTTCCGTGTGTAGAAGAGTGCATCGACAAGTTTGGAGTGGTAGCCTTTCAAAATGAGCTAGAGATGTCAAGCAGCGGTTTTTTAGAATTACTCAGTTTTTATCTTCGAGCAACTTTTATTCAGTGGGGAGGCAAGCCTTACTTGCAAAAACAGGGCATATGCATCGGCTCGTGTATCGGGCCTGTTCTAAGCGATTTATATTTAGCACAACTTGACAGTACTCTTAACACCCGGCTTCAAGGATCGAAGGTAAAAAACGTTTTTAGGTGCGTATACATGATTTTTCAATTTTCATCGCTTCTGACACAAACGCTTTTGAAGCAGAGACTGTCAAAACCCTGACCACTTTTAAGGAATGTTTTAGCACACTCGAGGTCACGCATGAGATACCTGTAAATAACACTATTCGCTTCCTTGACATCAGATTTGTTTTTCTCGACGACCACATCTGTTGGTGATATGAGCCACGTGCGAATAAGCCGTAACTTCCGTTTCATTCAGCCCACTCCAAGCTAGTCAAAAGAAGTATTGTTAACCTGTGTTTCACCAATGCACTAAAAAAGTCCTGTGAGCATTTGATCCCCAGTGGTTTTGATCAGCAAGTTTTGCGCTTGCTCGCAGCTGGGTACCCTAAACACATTCTTGTGGCGGTCGCGGAGGGCTTTCTAAGAAAGCACTGTCTCGTGGAAAACGATGGGAGCCAGCTGGCAAGAGAAAAAGGGAAAGTGGTTGTGATACCTTATATACACCGAGTGTCGCACAATTAAAAGAAAGTAGCAATGCGATCAAATGTAAAGGTAGTGTTTTCTGCGCCCAATAAGCTCATGGACCTGTGCAAACTATCAAAGCCTGGCGTGCGTGCCAAACACGGATGTGAAAAGAAACACAGAACGAAATTTGTCGACTGTACAGATGGTGTGGTTTATCGCATTCCGTTGTCCTGTGGCAAGCACTACGTCGGGCAGACGGGGCGCTGCCTAAATGATCGTCTCCGCGAGCACAATAACAACGTGCAAAAAAAGAACGGTGGCTTTCTTGACTTGCATTGCAGGACATGCGGTTGTACCCCACTGCCGGATGGATGCGTAAAAATTGGGAAATGCAAGTCAGCGTTAACACGCGAAATCGTAGAAGCCGAGCTCATTGATTATTTGGGAGACACGTGTGTTGCTATGCCGTCGATTGCATTATCGGAGAAGGAATTGTTTTTCCTGAGAACGAGATAGTGTTATTTTCCAATTATGCTCTGTGATGGTCGTTTTTCTTTTGCTTTTGTCGTTTGGTTTGTTGTCATTGTGACGATGGTTGAGACTATAAATTACCGGAACACGTATTCAATAAAATTCAGTTGTAAGTTGCGCCTTGTTGTGTCCCGTTCTCTTCTTTTGTCCTCGTCCTTGCTGCGCAC
>JAZHYW010064980.1:0-33315 GCA_037355805.1 Ixodes ricinus | reverse complement strand
GACCGATTGCAGCTTCGCGCATTGCCTTTTCGGCGACGCAGTCGCTTCGGTAACGGTGTTAGCGCATTCTTTTCCAGTGCGCGGAGAATTAGCAGCAACGTTTCGCAACAGAGTTTCTCCCGCAATCTTTCAAGTTTTTGATAGAATCCGCCGGGAATCGTGAAGCGGGTGCAAGCAGGTACGCAGGTCTCCGGAAGGCTATTCACGGAGAGGACGAAGCAGGCCTTTGGGACTGCGTAACGCTCTCGTCAATTGGAAGGCCGTTGATCACGGCCTTGATGTCCGAAAAGGAGCAGTTGTAGTACTACCAGCTGGCGCCTAGCCGCGTTCCCCATCAGTTTGACGACGGGTTCTGGCGGAAGGGGCACATCAGGCAGCATCTCCTTGAAGACGCGCACGCGCGAGAGGGTGCCTTCAGGAACACGGCCTTGGCTGAACCAATAAGCTGCGACGACGTCAGTGAAGTGCTTCCTCAGTTCCTCGCCAAAACACGATGAAGTGCGCATGCGCCTAGGCCGGTGATACATGGAGCATCTGGCGGGGTGAGAGGCCTTCAGTGAAATGAGCGGCCTTGTGCATGTAGGCTGCAGCGTCTGCGCAGATTTCTCCCCTGGTACGTGGCGGCGGCGGCGGCGGCGGCGGCGCGGCGGCGGCGATCGATACAGGCGCGTCTCTGCTCCTCTCCTCTCTCGAATGGCGAACGCGAAGTCTCGGTCGACGGTCGTCCGGGCAGGCTCCGTTTGCACTCTCTCGCCGTACTCGACGAATGCTTGATGCGACGGTTCCTTTAGAGAATCGGCCCAGCCGAGCTTGCCAATGGAACCACCCAGATGCGTTGCACCACACCGGAGTTCCCGCAGAGGAGGTGGGCGATAGTCTTTCCCTATCACTTTCTTTGCCCCCGACGGTACTCATAGTTCCCCTGGGGAGCAGAGTTGTGCGTCCACCGCCAAGTCCTGCGGGAAAAAGCCCTCCGTAAAAGCGTGAAGCCGCCGCTCCAGTTGCACCGGCGCAGAGTGTGAGGGGGGGGGGAGTGTTAAAAAGAGGACCAGTTCCATACCTAGAATTCAGAACAGTAAATATTTTCAGGTAGAATGAATAGAGGTATCAAATTGCACTCGAAAGCGAAACTTGACGCCACATAGTGCTGATTTAGAGCGCCAATTTGAGAAAAAAAGGCATTTATAGGCGATTTATCGAAGCTTAGGCACCAACACTCCAAAATAGGCATTTATAGGCACTATAAAGCCACCATAAAAGCCATCCTTGACCTCCAATTCGTGCTCATATATCGAAATGGGGGCGATTAGGAACCGCAAAAGGAAAAAAAATAGGCATTTGCCTAAAATCCGGTCTCTAATGATGAAAGACGGAAAATCCGCGCGCGGTCGCATCACTCTACCGGTATTCTTGATCCTGCTGCACGATTGGTAACTTTAGTGCAGCACCGTGCTTCCCCCGCCCCTGAAGTCGTTGCAAACTTTGCCAATCTGAGTTGTTTTTGATGACGTTCAGCAGGTTTTTAATTGGAACCATATGTTTATTGCCACTGAATAAAGATTGACTAGCTATATTTCTGTTAATGCGCCGACTTGTCGCGACGATTAGCTTTTATGTTGTCTCCCTAGACGTATAACTCATCTGCGAAAAACTACATCAGTGATATGCTTCATGGATTTTTTAATGCGCAAGAAAAAGGAAGTCGGGTAGGTACAAACCAACCTCACACCGTGGAATAAAGTCCCCAGATAAGAGCTTCTGCAAGTAGCGGCATTCTTTGAAGCGCCGGCTGCGTGACGGTGCAGGTTTTAGAAAGCGAATGGCGGCGCGCAGCAGAGGTTTGAACTGAAAGCCGCCATTTGCTTCCAGCGGAATGTGCTTTGTCATTTGTATTGGTTGTCTCGACATTCTTTGAAGCGCCGACTGCGTGACGGTGCAGGTTTTAGAAAGCGAATGGCGGCGCGCAGCAGAGGTTTGAACTGAAAGCCGCCATTTGCTTCCAGCGGAATGTGCTTTGTCATTTGTATTGGTTGTCTCGACATTCTTTGAAGCGCCGACTGCGTGACGGTGCAGGTGTTAGAAAGCGAATGGCGGCGCGCAGCGGAGGTTTGAACTGAAAGCCGCCATTTGCTTCCAGCGGAATGTGCTTTGTCATTTGTGTTGGTTGTCTCGACATTCTTTGAAGCGCCGACTGCGTGACGGTGCAGGTTTTAGAAAGCGAATGGCGGCGCGCAGCGAGGTTTGAACTGAAAGCCGCCATTTGCTTCCAGCGGAATGTGCTTTGTCATTTGTATTGGTTGTCTCGACATTCTTTGAAGCGCCGACTGCGTGACGGTCGCATGGTTTTAGAAAGCGAATGGCGGCGCGCAGCAGAGGTTTGAACTGAAAGCCGCCATTTGCTTCCAGCGGAATGTGCTTTGTCATTTGTATTGGTTGTCTCGACATTCTTTGAAGCGCCGGACTGCGTGACGGTGCAGGTTTTAGAAAGCGAATGCGCGGCGCGCAGCAGAGGTTTGAACTGAAAGCCGCCATTTGCTTCCAGCGGGAATGTGCTTTGTCATTTGTATTGGTTGTCTCGACATTCTTTGAAGCGCCGACTGCGTGACGGTGCAGGTTTTAGAAAGCGAATGGCGGCGCGCAGCAGAGGTTTGAACTGAAAGCCGCCATTTGCTTCCAGCGGAATGTGCTTTGTCATTTGTATTGGTTGTCTCGACATTCTTTGAAGCGCCGACTGCGTGACGGTGCAGGTTTTAGAAAGCGAATGGCGGCGCGCAGCAGAGGTTTGAACTGAAAGCTCGCCATTTGCTTCCAGCGGAATGTGCTTTGTCATTTGTATTGGTTTGTCTCGACATTCTTTGAAGCGCCGACTGCGTGACGGTGCAGGTTTTAGAAAGCGAATGGCGGCGCGCAGCAGAGGTTTGAACTGAAAGCCGCCATTTGCTTCCAGCGGAATGTGCTTTGTCATTTGTATTGGTTGTCTCGACATTCTTTGAAGCGCCGACTGCGTGACGGTGCAGGTTTTAAAAGCGAATGGCGGCGCGCAGCAGAGGTTTGAACTGAAAGCCGCCATTTGCTTCCAGCGGAATGTGCTTTGTCATTGTATTGGTTGTCTCGACATTCTTTGAAGCGCCGACTGCGTGACGGTGCAGGTTTTAGAAAGCGAATGGCGGCGCGCAGCAGAGGTTTGAACTGAAAGCCGCCATTTGCTTCCCAGCAGAATGTGCTTTGTCATTTGTATTGGTTGTCTCGACATTCTTTGAAGCGCCGACTGCGTGACGGTGCAGGTTTTAGAAAGCGAATGGCGGCGCGCAGCAGAGGTTTGAACTGAAAGCCGCCATTTGCTTCCAGCGGAATGTGCTTTGTCATTTGTATTGGTTGTCGACATTCTTTGAAGCGCCGACTGCGTGACGGTGCAGGTTTTAGAAAGCGAATGGCGGCGCGCAGCAGAGGTTTGAACTGAAAGCCTTCCATTTGCTTCAGCGGAATGTGCTTTGTCATTTGTATTAGTTGTCTCGACATTCTTTGAAGCGCCGACTGCGTGACGGTGCAGGTTTTGAGAAAGCGAATGGCGGCGCGCAGCAGAGGTTTGAACTGGCAGCAATTGCTTCCCAGCGATATGGTAGCTTTGTCATTTGTATTGGTTGTCGCGACATTGTTTGAAGCGCCGACTGCGTGACGGTGCAGGTTTTAGAAAGCGAATGGCGGCGCGCAGCAGAGGTTTGAACTGAAAGCCGCCATTTGCTTCCAGCGGAATGTGCTTTGTCATTTGTATTGGTTGTCTCGACATTCTTTGAAGCGCCGACTGCGTGACGGTGCAGGTTTTAGAAAGCGAATGGCGGCGCGCAGCAGAGGTTTGAACTGAAAGCCGCCATTTGCTTCCAGCGGAATGTGCTTTGTCATTTGTATTGGTTGTCTCGACATTCTTTGAAGCGCCGACTGCGTGACGGTGCAGGTTTTAGAAAGCGAATGGCGGCGCGCAGCAGAGGTTTGAACTGAAAGCCGCCATTTGCTTCCAGCGGAATGTGCTTTGTCATTTGTATTGGTTGTCTCGACATTCTTTTGAAGCGCCGACTGCGTGACTGGTGCAGGTTTTAGGAAGCGAATGGCGGCGCGCAGCAGAGGTTTGAACTGAAAGCCGCCATTTGCTTCCAGCGGAATGTGCTTTGTCATTTGTATTGGTTGTCTCGACATTCTTTGAAGCGCCGACTGCGTGACGGTGCAGGTTTTAGAAAGCGAATGGCGGCGCGCAGCAGAGGTTTGAACTGAAAGCCGCCATTTGCTTCCAGCGGAATGTGCTTTGTCATTTGTATTGGTTGTCTCGACATTCTTTGAAGCGCCGACTGCGTGACGGTGCAGGTTTTAGGAAGCGAATGGCAGGCGCGCAGCAGAGGTTTGAACTGAAAGCCGCCATTTGCTTCCAGCGGAATAGTGCTTTGTCATTTGTATTGGTTGTCTCGACATTCTTTGAAGCGCCGACTGCGTGACGGTGCAGGTTTTAGAAAGCGAATGGCGGCGCGCAGCAGAGGTTTTGAACTGAAAGCCGCCATTTGCTTCCAGCGGAATGTGCTTTGTCATTTGTATTGTGTTGTCTCGACATTCTTTGAAGCGCCGACTGCGTGACGGTGCAGGTTTTAGAAAGCGAATGGCGGCGCGCAGCAGAGGTTTGAACTGAAAGCCGCCATTTGCTTCCAGCGGAATGTGCTTTGTCATTTGTATTGGTTGTCTCGACATTCTTTGAAGCGCCGACTGCGTGACGGTGCAGGCTTTAGAAAGCGAATGGTGGCGCGCAGCAGAGGTTTGAACTGAAAGCCGCCATTTGCTTCCAGCGGAATGTGCTTTGTCATTTGTATTGTGGTCGTTACTTGCACCGACATCTTTGAAGCGCCGACTGCGTGACGGTGCAGGTTTTAGAAAGCGAATGGCGGCGCGCAGCAGAGGTTTTGAACTGAAAGCCGCCATTTGCTTCCAGCGGAATGTGCTTTGTCATTTGTATTGGTTTGTCTGTCGACATTCTTTGAAGCGCCGACTGCGTGACGGTGCAGGTGTTAGAAAGCGAATGGCGGCGCGCAGCAGGGGTTTGAACTGAAAGCCGCCATTTGCTTCCAGCGGGAATGTGCTTTGTCATTTGTATTGGTTTCGTCTCGACATTCTCTGAAGCGCCGACTGCGTGACGGTGCAGGTTTTAGAAAGCGAATGGCGGCGCGCAGCAGAGGTTTGAACTGAAAGCCGCCATTTGCTTCCAGCGGAATGTGCTTTGTCATTTTGTATTGGTTGTCACTCGACATTCTTTGAAGCGCCGACTGCGTGACGGTGCAGGTTTTAGAAAGCGAATGGCGGCGCGCAGCAGAGGTTTGAACTGAAAGCCGCCATTTGCTTCCAGCGGAATGTGCTTTGTCATTTGTATTGGTTGTCTCGACATTCTTTGAAGCGCCGACTGCGTGATGGTGCAGGTTTTAGAAAGCGAATGGCGGCGCGCAGCAGAGGTTTAAACTGAAAGCCGCCATTTGCTTCCAGCGAATGTGCTTTGTCATTTGCATTGGTTGTCTCGACATTCTTTGAAGCGCCGACTGCGTGACGGTGCAGGTTTTAGGAAGCGAATGGCGGCGCGCAGCAGAGGTTTGAACTGAAAGCCGCCATTTTGCTTCCAGCGGAATGTGCTTTGTCATTTGTATTGGTTGTCTCGACATTCTTTGAAGCGCCGACTGCGTGACGGTGCAGGTTTTAGAAAGCGAATGGCGGCGCGCAGCAGAGGTTTGAACTGAAAGCCGCCATTTGCTTCCAGCGGAATGTGCTTTGTCATTTGTATGGTTTGTCTCGACATTCTTTGAAGCGCCGACTGCGTGACGGTGCAGGTTTTAGAAAGCGAATGGCGGCGCGCAGCAGAGGTTTGAACTGAAAGCCGCCATTTGCTTCCAGCGGAATGTGCTTTGTCGTTTGTATTGGTTGTCTCGACATTCTTTGAAGCGCCGACTGCGTGATGGTGCAGGTTTTAGGAAGCGAATGGCGGCGCGCAGCAGAGGTTTGAACTGAATGCCGCCATTTGCTTCCAGCGGAATGTGCTTTGTCATTTGTATTGGTTGTCGCTACTTAAGTAGCGACGTTCTCTTGAAGCGCCGACTGCGTGACGGTGCAGGTTTTAGGAAGCGAATGGCGGCGCACAGCAGAGGTTTGAACTGAAAGCCGCCATTTGCTTCCAGCGGAATGTGCTTTGTCATTTGTATTGGTTGTCGTTACTTAAGTAGCGACATTCTTTGAAGCGCCGACTGCGTGACGGTGCAGGTTTTAGAAGCGAATGGCGGCGCGCAGCAGAGGTTTGAACTGAAAGCCGCCATTTGCTTCCAGCGGAATGTGCTTTGTCATTTGTATTGGTTGTCGTTACTTAAGTAGCGACATTCTTTGAAGCGCCGACTGCGTGACGGTGCAGGTTTTAGAAAGCGAATGGCGGCGCACAGCAGAGGTTTGAACTGAATGCCGCCATTTGCTTCCAGCGGAATGTGCTTTGTCATTTGTATTGGTTGTCTCGACATTCTTTGAAGCGCCGACTGCGTGACGGTGCAGGTTTTAGAAAGCGAATGGCGGCGCGCAGCAGAGGTTTGAACTGAAAGCCGCCATTTGCTTCAGCGGAATGTGCTTTGTCATTTGTATTGGTTGTCTCGACATTCTTTGAAGCGCCGACTGCGTGACGGTGCAGGTTTTAGGAAGCGAATGGCGGCGCACAGCAGAGGTTTGAACTGAATGCCGCCATTTGCTTCCAGCGGAATGTGCTTTGTCATTTGTGTTGGCTGTCGTTAGCTCAAGTAGCGACATTCTTTGAAGCGCCGACTGCGTGACGGTGCAGGTTTTAGGAAGCGAATGGCGGCGCACAGCAGAGGTTTGAACTGAAAGCCGCCATTTGCTTCCAGCGGAATGTGCTTTGTCATTTGTATTGGTTGTCGTTACAAGTAGCGACATTCTTTGAAGCGCCGACTGCGTGACGGTGCAGGTTTTAGGAAGCGAATGGCGGCGCACAGCAGAGGTTTGAACTGAATGCCGCCATTTGCTTCCAGCGGAATGTGCTTTGTCATTTGTATTGGTTGTCGCTACTTAAGTAGCGACATTCTTTGAAGCGCCGACTGCGTGACGGTGCAGGTTTTAGGAAGCGAATGGCGGCGCACAGCAGAGGTTTGAACTGAATGCCGCCATTTGCTTCCAGCGGAATGATGCTTTGTCATTTGTATTGGTTGTCGTTACTTAAGTAGCGAATCTTTGAAGCGCCGACTGCGTGACGGTGCAGGTTTTAGGAAGCGAATGGCGGCGCACAGCAGAGGTTTGAACTGAATGCCGCCATTTGCTTCCAGCGGAATGTGCTTTGTCATTTGTATTGGTTGTCGTTACTTAAGTAACATTCTTTGAAGCGCCGACTGCGTGATGTGCAGGTTTTAGGAAGCGAATGGCGGCGCACAGCAGAGGTTTGAACTGAATGCCGCCATTTGCTTCCAGCGGAATGTGCTTTGTCATTTGTATTGGTTGTCGTTACTTAAGTAGCGACATTCTTTGAAGCGCCGACTGCGTGACGGTGCAGGTTTTAGGAAGCGAATGGCGGCGCGCAGCAGAGGTTTGAACTGAATGCCGCCATTTGCTTCCAGCGGAATGTGCTTTGTCATTTGTATTGGTTGTCGTTACTTGTAAGCAGTCGACATTCTTCTGGACAGTCGACCTGATCTGCGTGACGGTGCAGGTTTTAGGAAGCGAATGGCGGCGCACAGCAGAGGTTTGAACTGAATGCCGCCATTTGCTTCCAGCGGAATGTGCTTTGTCATTTGTATTGGTTGTCGTTACTGTAAGTAGCGACATTCCTATTAGAAGCTGCCTGACTGCGTGACGGTGCAGGTTTTAGGAAGCGAATGGCGGCGCACAGCAGAGGTTTGAACTGAATGCCGCCATTTGCTTCCAGCGGAATGTGCTTTGTCATTTGTATTGGTTGTCGTTACTTAAGTAGCGACATTCTTTGAAGCGCCGACTGCGTGACGGTGCAGGTTTTAGAAGCGAATGGCGGCGCACAGCAGAGGTTTGAACTGAATGCCGCCATTTGCTTCCAGCGGAATGTGCTTTGTCATTTGTATTGGTTGTCGTTACTTAAGTAGCGACATTCTTGAAGCGCCGACTGCGTGACGGTGCAGGTTTTAGGAAGCGAATGGCGGCGCGCAGCAGAGGTTTGAACTGAATGCCGCCATTTGCTTCCAGCGGAATGTGCTTTGTCATTTGTATTGGTTGTCGTTACTGAAGTAGCGACATTCTTTGAAGCGCCGACTGCGTGACGGTGCAGGTTTTAGGAAGCGAATGGCGGCGCACAGCAGAGGTTTGAACTGAATGCCGCCATTTGCTTCCAGCGGAATGTGCTTTGTCATTTGTATTGGTTGTCGTTACTCTAAGTAGCGACATTCTTTGAAGCGCCGACTGCGTGACGGTGTAGGTTTTAGGAAGCGAATGGCGGCGCACAGCAGAGGTTTGAACTGAATGCCGCCATTTGCTTCCAGCGGAATGTGCTTTGTCATTTGTATTGGTTGTCGTTACTTAAGTAGCGACATTCTTTGAAGCGCCGACTGCGTGACGGTGCAGGTTTTAGGAAGCGAATGGCGGCGCGCAGCAGAGGTTTGAACTGAATGCCGCCATTTGCTTCCAGCGGAATGTGCTTTGTCATTTGTATTGGTTGTCGTTACTTAAGTAGCAACATTCTTTGAAGCGCCGACTGCGTGACGGTGCAGGTTTTAGGAAGCGAATGGCGGCGCGCAGCAGAGGTTTGAACTGAATGCCGCCATTTGCTTCCAGCGGAATGTGCTTTGTCATTTGTATTGGTTGTCGTTACTTAAGTAGCGACATTCTTTGAAGCGCCGACTGCGTGACGGTGCAGGTTTTAGAAGCGAATGGCGGCGCACGCAGAGGTTTGAACTGAATGCCGCCATTTGCTTCCAGCGAATGTGCTTGTCATTTGTATTGGTTGTCGTTACTTAAGTAGCGACATTCTTTGAAGCGCCGACTGCGTGACGGTGCAGGTTTTAGGAAGCGAATGGCGGCGCACAGCAGAGGTTTGAACTGAATGCCGCCATTTGCTTCCAGCGGAATGTGCTTTGTCATTTGTATTGGTTGTCGTTACTTAAGTAGCGACATTCTTTGAAGCGCCGACTGCGTGACGGTGCAGGTTTTAGGAAGCGAATGGCGGCGCACAGCAGAGGTTTGAACTGAATGCCGCCATTTGCTTCCAGCGGAATGTGCTTTGTCATTTGTATTGGTTGTCGTTACTTAAGTAGCGACATTCTTTGAAGCGCCGACTGCGTGACGGTGCAGGTTTTAGGAAGCGAATGGCGGCGCACAGCAGAGGTTTGAACTGAATGCCGCCATTTGCTTCCAGCGGAATGTGCTTTGTCATTTGTATTGGTTGTCGTTACTTACAGCAGCGACATTCCTTGAAGCTGCCGACTGCGTGACGGTGCAGGTTTTAGAAGCGAATGGTGGCGCGCAGCAGAGGTTTGAACTGAATGCCGCCATTTGCTTCCAGCGGAATGTGCTTTGTCATTTGTATTGGTTGTCGCTACTCAAGTAGCGACATTCTTTGAAGCGCCGACTGCGTGACGGTGCAGGTTTTAGGAAGCGAATGGCGGCGCACAGCAGAGGTTTGAACTGAATGCCGCCATTTGCTTCCAGCGGAATGTGCTTTGTCATTTGTATTGGTTGTCGTTACTTAAGTAGCGACTATTCTTTGAAGCGCCGACTGCGTGACGGTGCAGGTTTTAGGAAGCGAATGGCGGCGCACAGCAGAGGTTTGAACTGAATGCCGCCATTTGCTTCCAGCGGAATGTGCTTTGTCATTTGTATTGGTTGTCGTTACTTAAGTAGCGACATTCTTTGAAGCGCCGACTGCGTGACGGTGCAGGTTTTAGGAAGCGAATGGCGGCGCACAGCAGAGGTTTGAACTGAATGCCGCCATTTGCTTCCAGCGGAATGTGCTTTGTCATTTGTATTGGCTTGTCGTTACTTAAGTAGCGACATTCTTTGAAGCGCCGACTGCGTGACGGTGCAGGTTTCAGGAAGCGAATGGCGGCGCACAGCAGAGGTTTGAACTGAATGCCGCCATTTGCTTCCAGCGGAATGTGCTTTGTCATTTGTATTGGTTGTCGTTACTTAAGTAGCGACATTCTTTGAAGCGCCGACTGCGTGACGGTGCAGGTTTTAGGAAGCGAATGGCGGCGCACAGCAGAGGTTTGAACTGAATGCCGCCATTTGCTTCCAGCGGAATGTGCTTTGTCATTTGTATTGGTTGTCGTTACTTAAGTAGCGACATTCTTTGAAGCGCCGACTGCGTGACGGTGCAGGTTTTAGGAAGCGAATGGCGGCGCACAGCAGAGGTTTGAACTGAATGCCGCCATTTGCTTCCAGCGGAATGTGCTTTGTCATTTGTATTGGTTGTCGTTACTTAAGTAGCGACATTCTTTGAAGTGCCGACTGCGTGACGGTGCAGGTTTTAGGAAGCGAATGGCGGCGCACAGCAGAGGTTTGAACTGAATGCCGCCATTTGCTTCCAGCGGAATGTGCTTTGTCATTTGTATTGGTTGTCGTTACTTAAGTAGCGACATTCTTTGAAGCGCCGACTGCGTGACGGTGCAGGTTTTAGGAAGCGAATATGGTGGCGCACAGCAGAGGTTTGAACTGAATGCCGCCATTTGCTTCCAGCGGAATGTGCTTTGTCATTTGTATTGGTTGTCGTTACTTAAGTAGCGACATTCTTTGAAGCGCCGACTGCGTGACGGTGCAGGTTTTGGGAAGCGAATGGCGGCGCACAGCAGAGGTTTGAACTGAATGCCGCCATTTGCTTCCAGCGGAATGTGCTTTGTCATTTGTATTGGTTGTCGTTACTTAAGTAGCGACATTCTTTGAAAGCGCCGATCATGCGTGACGGTGCAGGTTTTAGGAAGCGAATGGTGGCGCACAGCAGAGGTTTGAACTGAATGCCACCATTTGCTTCCAGCGGAATGTGCTTTGTCATTTGTATTGGTTGTCGTTACTTAAGTAGCGACATTCTTTGAAGCGCCGACTGCGTGACGGTGCAGGTTTTAGGAAGCGAATGGCGGCGCACAGCAGAGGTTTGAACTGAATGCCGCCATTTGCTTCCAGCGGAATGTGCTTTGTCATTTGTATTGGTTGTCGTTACTTAAGTAGCGACATTCTTTGAAGCGCCGACTGCGTGATTTGGTGCAGGTTTTAGGAAGCGAATGGCGGCGCACAGCAGAGGTTTGAACTGAATGCCGCCATTTGCTTCCAGCGGAATGTGCTTTGTCATTTGTATTGGTTGTCGTTACTTAAGTAGCGACACTTCTTTGAAGCGCCGACTGCGTGACGGTGCAGGTTTTAGGAAGCGAATGGCGGCGCACAGCAGAGGTTTGAACTGAATGCCGCCATTTGCTTCCAGCGGAATGTGCTTTGTCATTTGTATTGGTTGTCGTTACTTAAGTAGCGACATTCTTTGAAGCGCCGACTGCGTGACGGTGCAGGTTTTAGGAAGCGAATGGCGGCGCACAGCAGAGGTTTGAACTGAATGCCGCCATTTGCTTCCAGCGGAATGTGCTTTGTCATTTGTATTGGTTGTCGTTACTTAAGTAGCAACATTCTTTGAAGCGCCGACTGCGTGACGGTGCAGGTTTTAGGAAGCGAATGGCGGCGCACAGCAGAGGTTTGAACTGAATGCCGCCATTTGCTTCCAGCGGAATGTGCTTTGTCATTTGTATTGGTTGTCGTTACTTAAGTAGCGACATTCTTTGAAGCGCCGACTGCGTGACGGTGCAGGTTTTAGGAAGCGAATGGCGGCGCACAGCAGAGGTTTGAACTGAATGCCGCCATTTGCTTCCAGCGGAATGTGCTTTGTCATTTGTATTGGTTGTCGTTACTTAAGTAGCGACATTCTTTGAAGCGCCGACTGCGTGACGGTGCAGGTTTTAGGAAGCGAATGGAGGCGCACAGCAGAGGTTTGAACTGAATGCCGCCATTTTCTTCCAGCGGAATGTGCTTTGTCATTTGTATTGGTTGTCGTTACTTAAGTAGCGACATTCTTTGAAGCGCCGACTGCGTGACGGTGCAGGTTTTAGGAAGCGAATGGTGGCGCACAGCAGAGGTTTGAACTGAATGCCGCCATTTGCTTCCAGCGGAATGTGCTTTGTCATTTGTATTGGTTGTCGTTACTTAAGTAGCGACATTCTTTGAAGCGCCGACTGCGTGACGGTGCAGGTTTTAGGAAGCGAATGGCGGTGCACAGCAGAGGTTTGAACTGAATGCCGCCATTTGCTTCCAGCGGAATGTGCTTTGTCATTTGTATTGGTTGTCGTTACTTAAGTAGCGACATTCTTTGAAGCGCCGACTGCGTGACGGTGCAGGTTTTAGGAAGCGAATGGCGGCGCACAGCAGAGGTTTGAACTGAATGCCGCCATTTGCTTCCAGCGGAATGTGCTTTGTCATTTGTATTGGTTGTCGTTACTTAGAAAAGAAGTATCAAGGGACTTTAAGGAGGAGGGAAGCGCACCGCCCTCTCTTTGTCGTTGTTTCAAGCGCTTGCGTGCCTAGTTTCCTTTCCTTCCGCTGGGTGGCGGTCCCTTCACGCGTGTAAAGTTTCCTCCGGCTTCTCGAAGCGGCGATAGTGGTCGACATGTGTGTGCGTACCGTTCGTCACGATGATCACCGATCAAGACAATAAATGTGTTCGTACATTTGTTCAAAATTCTGAGTCATATCTGTGTGGTGTGCTAAACAGCTTTACTGGTCATCAGCCTTCAAAGAGTGGAGTGAGCTCAGCATTTTAAAACGCAGCTCTTAGGCGCCAGTTTCCGGCTTGAGCGCCGTCGTCGTCGTCGGCGTCGGCGAATCCGCGCATTGCATTATGGACAACATTGACCGCTAAATTTAGCGTAAACATGTTTCCCGCTAAATTTGGCAGAAACAATTACCCGCTAAATTTAGCAGAACATTTTCCCGCTAAATTTAGCAGAAAACATTGCCCGCTCAATTTGTCGGAAAAATTGTCCTGCCATATTTAGCGGTAAAAATGGCCCGGTACATTAAGCGGAAAAATTTCTCCGATGAATTCAGCGGAAAAATTTCGCCTATAAATTTAGCGAAAAATTTTTCCGCTAAGTTTAGCGAAACAATTCCACGGCAAGGAAGTGTTTCCGCTTTATTTAGTGGGAAATTTCCCGCTAAATGAGAGGGTAGCGTTCGGAGGAGAACAGAGGCATACCATCCCATCCATACCATGCCCTCCGCCTCCTGAAGCGCTGCGTTCTAGTTGATCGAGCAAAAGAAATAATTGTAAACGTCTCATTAAAAAAAAAAAAAAAAAGTTCTGAGTTACGCAGCGCACTTTCCAACGCTTCTTGGCACGGCTACAGGGGCACCCCCTTAGTTTTAATTTTTTAATGTGTTGTAGCAGCCGAACTTCTAGAAGCGGCAGCAACTGCCACCGATAGCGACTGCTCGCTGTTCAATGATAAATCCTTCAGCGCCAATTTCACTCTGAATAGGGTGACTGCACTGTAGATGCGATTCAGCTGAGAATTTATTGGTGGTACGCCACATTTGACTGTCGGTACCGGTTGTATTAGTTAGAGATGGCTCCACCCCTCAAGAAAGAACGTGCCCTTGTACAAAGGCCTCCTGGCGTGGTCGAGTTTGCAACCCATTAAACAGCCACTCGGGCCGGCTTGGTTTGAAACCGGAATTGCTACTCTTTGGATATACATTCACTAATGTTGCATAACCTTCCAGTAGAATCTCCGAGCTTCTCGCGTGGTCTGGTTGAGAGAGTTTGAGATAACGGGTGGTTTATAAAAGAAACATTTACTGGAAGATAACAGGCACTGCGTTTGTATCTAGGGAGCACAGTGCCCCATTCGTTCTAGTATATGGTACATCTTCATCGTATAAAACGTTCATTTCCACTTTTACAGAAGTCTAACCTACTGCACTTTGAGAATACAATATGGAATGTTGACATGAATATTATGTCATTTAGTTGTCTTTCCTCGCGACAAATTTATAACCTGCTTTTCAGATTCGGTTCTCTAAAGCCCATGCTTCTGCTGAGCTTAGAAAAGAAGCAGCCGCCGCTTGTTAGATGACCCAAAGGGACGGTGCTTGTGACGCTAGCGAACAAAGGACAGTGATATGCCCCGGATTCGCCCTGTGGCTTCACCTCAAGAGAAGCTGCCAGTACTCTTCCCGGCTACTGTTTTGGACCGGCGCTAAAGCAGCCTGCTGGAAGCGGAAACGTCAGAATATTTGTCCTAAAATATGAATGGTCCCGAATTGTGTGACGGTTGTAGGTCACCCGTAAAGGACGAGAGGGATCCTTCCTCACAGGTTTACGGTGTTGTCTCATATCCGGGTCACGCCTCGTCATTCCGATATCCCACGGCCTGCACAACCTAGGCCTAGATATACACGCGGAGGACAGGTGCTCCCACACTCCCCGCTTGCTAAGGTTAAAATGGGAGTAGACTTTGAAATTGGCCTAGCGACGTCAAAGAAATAAAAGGTGGCGATGCGGAACCCTGCATATGGGGGTTGTGAAAGGAGGTGATGATTTCGGTGAAGATTGCCGGCGTTGTAGCCCGTCGCTCACTATGTGCAGGGTTCTTGGTTGATGGTGATCTTGGGGCCCTTGACATTTGTCACAGGGGGACAGGAACAGCCAGCCCCTAGCGGGCGGAGTTCATTCCAGCTTGCATTTTATGGAACTAATATCGGCGATCTTCTGCACTGTTGCCGGTCCCCACAGCACTCGAAGCCGGTGGTCCGCTGTCTCGGCCCGCGTCCAGCCAGTGTCGCGGGGTTGCTTGAGGATTCGTATGTAGCCGGAGCCCAGAAAAAGCGACATCCCCAACGTCGCGAAGCACAGTCCTCTTTGGAGATCATAATTGAGGATATACCGGGATGATCAGGGAGCACAAGTTTCGGTGACCTTGTCTTTAGGTCACCGCTTGCCAAAAGCAATGGTGGCTGACACGTTCGCGAGAAAGGCAACTGCAGCATCCTTTGTTCGCGGTCAAGATGCCCGGGGGATATCTTTGGGCTTTGCCAGATATTAGTTTATCCGAGTTTGCGGATTGTAGAGAGTCATCTGTTTCTCATCGCTGGCGTTATTTCACGTTTTACGTGGATGTGGCCGTTGGGGTTGAGGTATGTTTTTGACTTCCTTTTTATCTTCCATTGTACGGTTTGAGATTGCATACAAGCACCGGCCCGCCGACATTTCTCTCTTTTTTAGAGTCATTTTGTACACCATTGGACAATTCACTTCGTGCACACTCTAGGAGCCTAACCACTTTTGTACCAGCGGAAAAGAAAAATATATTTTACTGGCATCTATTCAGAGCATGCTTTTGTCTAAGAGTAAGATCTCCATCTTTGTAGCGGAGATCTAAGTGAGAGCAGTGCTATTTAGCTTTTTGTTTTGCTCATGGTACCGGCATATTGCGACGGGACTCTGACAAGTCTACTGCCATCCGAGTTTGGTTCATGTGTGCGTTCTCAGGCTGTCCAATTCGAACCCTGTCGTTGTCGCTGAGGTTTGGCAATTTTCGATTGTTCATTAGGTTTGGCAATTTTTTTCCCGTATAAATACGTGAGCAAGGCGGGGATAAAACCTGTCGAACGCTTGACTGTTTAATGGATAGCTAACCCAATCTCAGGCATTTATGGGCTTCGAATGGCGCCGAAGCCCATAAATTCCTGAGATTGGGTTAGCCTGTTGTCTCACATTCGGGTCGCACCCCAACATGACGACGCCCCACGGCCTGTATACTACGCCTAGAGAGATATGTGGACATAATCGGAAAGATATATCTAGCAAGTCTTGTAAAGATCCAGTTAGAACATGCGGCGTATTCCTTTGAAATGACGCCTTTTGTCTTTAGGTATTTGTGGGCCTCGTCATCTGCCTTCAAATGGGAATTGAAAAATGTATATATGCATTTTATTATAATTACGGAAAACTCTCAAACACTGGTATTTTCTACAGAACGACAGCGCTATATTCGAATGGAGACTGAGAGTCCGGGAATGCGTAGCTCACAACGTGGGGGAAAAATTAGTATTTTTAGGTCATCTGCGACGTCAAAAATGTCTCACGTTTATGAAACTTGAAGATTTGTTTAGTTTTAGAGTAAAACGCAACATGCAATGTTTGAATAGGGGTGGCGCTTTTACATAAAATGGCATAAAGGATGTAACCAATGCAGAAAAAGGAGAACGAACCTTTCTGAATTTCCTCTTGTTTCCTCTTTTTCAGAATTAAAAGTTCAATTTACCCTTTTGAACACTTCTGTCATGCGATGCAAAAAAGCTTAACTTTTCACATCACGATGTTTTTTTTTCCTTCGGATTCAGTCAAGTTTTTTCTTGTGTTATATTCACGTAATGATTCAGCACGTAGCTTGACTTTCTAGGCTACCTAAATTGTTGCAATATGCAAGAAAGAAGTATTTTGATTTCCTCGATTCGGGTTACATGTTTACGGCCTGCAAAGCAGATTAGTTGTTTTTTTTTTGCCTCAAGGGAAAATGAAGTAGCTCACGGCTTACCCATTGTGCTTGCGAGCAAAAGTATTGCAATGACAAAAATATACTTCATTTTCCGATATTTTTGTCAGGCTTCCTGAAAGAAAGATGATAATAAAGGTAAGCAAATGGCAGCAGAGTCAACACATGGTTTCACAACAGAGATTGTGTAACCCTGCGTAGCACAAGTATAATTTACTTACCCAATCGACTGCTGTTTGTCAATATGATTCTGAAGATCAACGGGCCTCAAGTTGTTTGCACGTGACTAATGAGGTAGCTTTGAAAAACCCCTTGACGATGTCCACTTCCGTAGTCCAAATATTTTGTCAGTATATATCCGCACTAGCAAAGCAGGCGTCGTTGCATGTGTGTTTTATGTGCATATGCACAATTTACTTCAGTAGACTGCGGGAAAGTATAGCTGTTGGGAGAATAAAAAAATTATGCATAGAATTTTCTCTTTTTGGTGAATGCCGGAGAAAAGCACACCGGAGAAAAGCACACCGGAGAAAAGCACACCGGAGATCTGCTCACCGTACAATTATTCACCGGAGAAAAGCTCATCCATTTTTGTAAGGGTCGGGAGAAAAGCTCACCTCGAATAAATAATTATATAAAGTATTCATTATCATTTAATAGTAGCAGTTCAGCCAAGGTATGGCAATTTTTCGCATTTTACATAGAGAAGGGGCCCAGATAGCACAAAGCTTTGGGCCGAAATTGGGCAATTTTTTTTTCAATTGTCAGGGAGTTTTTTAGTGTTTGAGAAGCCCGAATAAGTCAAAGTGGAGCAAAATTTCACCTTCTTTGGTGAAAATATGGGTATTTAGTCCCTAATTCGCGCAAAAATTGCCAGAGTTGAGCTTGACTTCCTGGCATCGGCTGTCACCCGGCCTCTTTAGCGGAAATCGCCAAACGAGTGTCAGATTTAGACTTACTGCCTCGCAGAGCGGCTGTCATCTTGCACCTGTGGGTCCAAATTGCCAAACAATTGCAAAACGTTAGGCTTTACTTTCTGATAGTTCGGCTGTCATCGGGCAGATATGGGCCAAAGTCGCTAAACAAAGGCCGGGGTTAGGTTTCATCTCCTGATAGTTCAGCTGTTCTCTGGCATTTCGGGTCCGGAATCGGCTAACAAGTGCCAGAGTTAGGCTTCTTGTGTAAACGTTCGGCCTTCTTCTGGCGTCTTTGATCCCAAATCGCCAAGCAAGTGTCAGAGTTATGATGGTTTATTTATGTTTGCGGATAGATGACCCGTCAGGTATTGGTATTATGCGGGTGGTCTGCAAATGAATTAAAAAACATCAAGTATAATTATTCTCGCACTTCTTATTAACTTTTGAGTACCTTGACTTTTCTAGTCTCAAGGTGGGTCGAATGTTTTGCCTCGGCTGGACCGGACAGTGGCGATTTCGCAGACGCAGATTGTGGTGGATTACTGTACACGCGCCAAGGTACACACTCCTATATTCGGGCGGGCCGTGAGGCTGGTTTGACGTTATCGCCACAGCTGCCATCAAGCGAGCGCTGTGCGAGCCTGATCTGTGCACGCCTCCTCAATGCATAGCATTATTAGGCGAAGCGTTGCAAAAGCAAGTGGAACTCTGCGCGTGTCTTGCATTGCGCTTCAAAACTGCCAAAGCCTAGCGATAACGAAAAAAGCAGAAGTGGCCGTGGCTCTGTAGTACCGCGCCTGCTTCATTCTCGGGACAACGTTTCAGCATTTTTTTTAGATAAACCGTCAACGGCGCCAATTTTTTACGTTCATTTGAAGCGTTTGACAACATCACCCAGGCCGTCCTTGCTCTCACATGATTTCACCCCCCCCCAAAAGAAAACAACAAAAAGAACAAAAGTAAGTGCGACATTTTAAGCCTTGGCTACCACAAGCTACCTTTGTCTTTTCTTTCCTCCCAGGCAGTCAAAAATGCAGAGGCAGCTTAGCTGCATTCTCCAACTGTCCTAGACCTTGTCTTCTTGTAAGCCTCCCCACCTGCTTTTGTGTCCACGTGTGTTTGTGAGCGAGCGCGACGGCCGCTTTAATCAAATCAGAAAAGTGGAGCGAAACGCGTGACCTCTCTCCGTAGGACGGGCAGGGCAAGAACGCGTGTGCAAAAATGTCACGTGACTCGCTCTGATGCGCGGATCTGATCACTGGTGCCGTAGTCTTTGCCGTTTGCCAAGTTATGGATATGTAAGGGGGCCACGTAGGTCCGATTTCTGAAATGAGCTCTTGAGTGTTCTGCAGCTTTTGTGCGGTCGCGGTCGTGCTTTTTCGTCGTAAACAGCGGAATACGTTCGTGCCAACTTTTCGGTAAATCCGTTTGTTTTGTCAAAATATCGGGATTTTTTTCTGTATTTGTTGGACGTGTTTCGATAAGTGCCCTGTCTTACTGATGCAACAGTTGGACAACTCTATTCGGCAACACGAGAAAATCATGTTGGCGGTGATCCTTTCACATCGCGGCTGCAACAGCAGTCGGGAACTTGTTGCCTGGCCACCGCGTTGTCCGATTTGTTGTCCGACAACACTGTCGGACCGCGCTGACGGCGGGAACAACACGGGAAGCACTCCGCCATCTTGAATGTTTACCTTCGTTTACGTGTGGGGTGGAGTCGCTGGAAATGTTACTCAACAAAGTGCTAGCGCGTTCGAAGAGCGGGATATTACCATGAGATGATATCAACCTGTGTCTGCGATTAGAAAAGCTGACACGGGGAGTATTTTCCACCCCTTAGTTCATCAAAATGTTCTTCATTCGCTAAAAAACATATTCCTAACCATGAAAAACCGTATGAAGTGTTGCTGTCCAGTTCTTTCGTTCATGCAATTCCTATTTCTACTGTAAAATTGAGTTAGCAAAGGCAATAACCCAAAGCGTCTTTTGGAGCATGGCGTTGAGTTGAACTGACAGTGCTTAAAAAGTGCGACATCGACACGATCGGCCTTCATAACAATCGGTGGAATAAATATTTTTCAGCGAGGCCTATTTGCCTAACGCCTTCTATATGTGATCCCTTCATTCCCCAAAACGTCCTCAGTATTTTTGAAAGAAATCAGGTGTCTGGTAGTTGCTGATTTTCAAGTTCCAAGCATAAACAATCATGACCAGATCGGTTCGTTTCAATGCGTCGATTTTTTTCATCTTTGATATCCTGGATTACCTTTATTATACTTTATCAAGTTAATAGGTATGCCATTTTTTCCTCTAAGAGCATTGCGAGCTGGTCTGCCGGAAGATCTAACTTCAACACCAGTCTGAACGTTCACGACCGTATACCTGTCACCATTTCGACAATCGCTTTCCGTAATTACGCAGTAAAAACATTCATCAAATTATTTTAGCTGCACGCCAGCCTTAATGATTGTTAAATAATGTTTTCGGAGCCTTTATTCGAGCAAGGTGTTATTGATGGTGAACTAGCTCTGCCATCGAAGCTCTCTTTGTTGTCGTGTTGCCGGCCCAAAATTCGCTCAGCCAGCGATCAGAGCAACACACGTCGTACAACAAAAGTTGCTGCTGTTTTTGTTGCCGAAAGCTGTCATACCAAGGAAACATTTTGTTTGTCGTCCATGTCGTCCTGCTGTTGCCGCGATGGGACAGGTTTGTCGGACAACATGGGGAGCGAGCAACTATTTGCCCGACTGTTGGACAAAGTGTTACATATATGTTGCCGTAGCCATCATGTAGTATCAGTGTGACAGGGCATTAAAGAACTACTCTTCGGCAACAGCTAGACTTTCGTTAAAAGTGGACGACCTTCTTCTTTCTCGCCCTTGTGTTTATGTTGCTCTGCGCTGCCGGATTTGAATTGTTCAACTATGACGGATTACATGGTATCGCTCTTTAAGTACTAAGTACACTGCAAGCATGCCTCTGATAAAAGTCTTGCTTCCTCTCGTTACCTACAGTCATTCGTATTAGACCTAAAAGTATTGCTTGGCATAAAAACACTGTTTTTATATATAATAATCAACTTTTCGTTTTACAGAAATATCACTCTTGTAACTGTGTCGAGAAGTGCTTCATTAAAGTTCTGTGAGCAATAAAAAACACTGGTGTTTGTCCGTGTACTATTAGCAAAATCTTGCGCAACTAGGCCGGTGGCAAAACGACGGTACGCCAATAGCTGCCGGATATCCGGACGTAGTGCAAAACTGTTAATTTGAACAATATTGAAAGCGATTTTTGGCCGGTACTGGCACGACTCTGCCAAGTGTCGCCGTGCTAGCTTGGGAACGGAGATGATGGCATCTGCCCATCGTGTTTCGAACGATGATGCAATTTAATTTTGCACCGAAGCGCGGGAAGAGAAATGCGAAACTTCGGACCAGAGAAACCAGAAAATGCGAAACTTCGGACGGCCTCTGGGATTCCTATGGCGGTTTAGGCACATATTTGAAACTCCAGTGGCTAGACAACGAAAAGCCCATCTTTGGCACGTCCGGAATTCCCAAATTAGGTTTTACTTTTGCATTTATGGCTCAAGAATGAAACTAAATTTGGCGCTCCTGTGGCGGTCCTGAGAAAAGGCAAAATTTGGCACGTCCGGCCGGATTTTCCAAATTAGGTATTTACTTTGGCGCTCATGTGGCGGACCAGAGAAAATTCAAACTTTGGCAGGTTCGAAATTCCCAAATTAGCTTTTACTTGGCAGTTATGGCTCTAGTATGGCACTTTGGCACTCCTGTAGCTAGCCAAAGAAATCCCAATATTTGGCGCGTTTGGAATCCCCAAATTAGGTTTTACTTTGGCAGTTAAGGCACCTAGTTCGGCACTCCTGTAGGTGGACCAGAGAAAGACCCAATTTTGCATGCCCCAGGATCGCCCAACTAGGGCTAGAGTTGGCCAACGTATTTTGGCACTGGCAAGAGCCATGGAGCAAATCCAAACTGGGCGAAAGTTAGGCCCTTAGGTTTGCCACACTTTTGCCCAAGTTGGGCGTTTCTCTGTCGTGCTACCTGAGGCTTGATAACCATCAAACTTTTATCGGATAAGTTTTTGCTCTGAATGAGCAATTCCAACCGGACTAGTAGTTTTCTTAACAACCACTAAATTGTAAAAAATACGTTAATCTTGTTGACAGTGTCACACATGTACAACTTGACACGAGGTCGCTCTGTTGTAAACAACATATTAGGAAAATTAAAAAAATTGATTTAAAGTAATTAAGGCAAGTTTATTTTATTCAAATCAGACTAATATCATTCTAGCTCGAAAATATTTATTAGTTATCACTATACGCTTTTTAAACACGCTAGGATGTTTGATCAATGCTTCCAATTGGTGAAGACTATGCGAAAAAAAGTATTACTGCAATTCTGGCAGCATTTTGTTTGTGAAAACCTCGCCATAATAAAACAAAAGCAGCTTAGTTTTTGTTAGCGAAAAAGCTATATTTGCTTTCTTTTATCGCGAGGTGATTTTCTAGCAATACGACATTACTTTCTTAGCTTTCCGCTTCTACATCTTGCTTTCTGATTTATTTACAAAAATATATGGTGTAAATGAAAAACTAATTCTGAGTTAGAAATAAGGCGCAAGGCATCCATTTGTTCTGAAGATCACTGCTTTTTGCTCGTGTTCAGTCCCATATAAATATTCATTTTGTGATGATTCTTTCATTTAAAAACAATATATATGACAATTTAAAAAGCATCAAGCATTACAAAAAACTGAAAGGTAAAAAAAAATAATTGTTGTGGTTTTTTGCTGCCAAGGTTTGGTTCAAATCATCCTTGCAAAAGCAGTCCGATTTAAATCACGGTTTAAGTCATCTTGATTTTTATTCTCCATCCTGGCTGTAGCCCTCGTTCCGCTTAAGTGTCACCACATTTCGAATAAGTGTCAACATATTTATATCTGACGTAACCGGGATAGAGGATATGTGAATTGTTTTATTTTCAATTAAATAAGGTACGAATTAAAACCACTGCTTCCTAAACAAAGGGTGGAAAGTGAAGACGTGGCGATGCGGTTTAAGTATACTACATAAAATGTCATTTCATAAATTATTATCCAAAAACTACTTGAGCTGCAGCCCTCTACACTGGTCATAATCCCCCCGATATTATCTTTAAAATGCTCTATCGAAAATATGGATTTTACTTTCGTCGGGCAACGCCCGGCGTGTTACAAAAAGTTTTTTTATGTTTGAAACATATAATCTGCTAGTAGAGTACATAATGACCGCATGCGGATAAAGTATCACTCCATACTTCAGTTGACTGAACGTATTTCACTTGAGTGAGCACTCGATTCGTAGATTCGTAGATGAGCTTTGATTCACCTCAGTCTATAGGTCATTGAGCTTTCATCCGCAACGCACAGTTCGGAAGTGAGCTTTTCTCTGAGGAGCTTTTCTCCGGAGAGCTTTCCTCCGGAGAGCTTTTCTCCGGAGAGCATTTCTCCGGTGGGCTAATCTCCGGTCAGCTTTCCTGAGGTAATCTTTTCTCTCCCGCCCCGCCCCTTCTTGGTATATACCAATAAACCCTAAAACGTAACCTCCCAGCCGGTTTTAGAAAATTGCGAAAAACTGAAAACCCTTATGGAACTGATATTAATAAGAAGGACTTGCGCATCATGGGAAGAAACGGATATCTCCGGCTTTATTTTTGTTTCGAATCGGAACAATGTCCGAACTGTCCGCGAGGCTGCTTCGTTCTGAAAGAACAAACATTCTTATCTTCGTTCTAGATGTTCTAGATCTGATCAGTACGAGGATGTTTCCTTATTATCTGAGTAACGCCCAAGTTTCTGGGAAGTTGGGGAATCCCCATGCCCGTGCCCTGTTTTCTTGCACATAAACTTCGACTAGCACCATTTTTTTTTCATTTCGCACCAAAGTGCTCCGCATATCTGGAAAACAAACAAACATATAAAGGCACCTCCTTGCAAATTAAAAAAAGTTCAATTAAGTATGTGATGAGCGAGCCACCGAGTGACTACAGTGAGGTTCAAGGGAGACTGTGGATGAAAACACCCTTTGTGTACGGTCGAGAAATAGAGGTCTCATTTTTGTCCACCGCCAAACACAGCGTGGGGGCAGTGCTTTTTTACTTTTCATTGCTGCCGCCATGCTTTAAAGCACTACAGAACGAGGTACAGTAGGGTGACTACTACGAACCGGATGGCAGCAGAATAATCCACAACTCAGGTGCTTGACGTTCGAATCGCAGTGGCGGATCCACTAATCGCATGCAATCCGTAAGAAGGGTTGGTTTTTTTTTAAGTAAGATAACTTGCCCCGGGGCACTTGGAGGTTAGGGCGGTTTCGAGTGGTGAGTTTAACAGAACGCACCGCAAACACATAACCTGAGATTATTTTAAGCAAACTTAAGATTTACGTCCCAGTTATACAGTGTAAAAATCCACTGAAACTAGGTGAACAAAACACAAATAGTGCGATGGACAGGACGGATCAAACTGGAAGCAAGAAACGATCTTCTGTTGTTCTCTTCTTCTACCAAACTTGACTGACCGTTTTTTTTCGCAAATGTGACAGATGTATTAATTTGGCGGGAAAGTGTTTATTTAGAAAAACTAAAGCAAAGCCAGAAAAACAATTAGAACTTACCAAAGTGAAGTCACTCTACAATATCTTCGAGTAGTGTACGAGACAGTGGTCTGGTGGGCAGAGTTTGGAAGCCTTCTATGCAACTGTCGTGTTTACGATACTTTCAAACAAGTTTCCTTGCGAAGAATGATGCGAGGGGCGTTTAATCATCCGGAGTTGTTCATTTTACGAAGCTTGCATGTGTATGAGACACGATCGTGGGCGTTGTCTTCCGTAAATTAAAAAATCGTGACGGGACTTCGTGTTTAGGTTTGCTCAGTGAAGTGAACCAGGTCGTGACTAAATATCAGTCCAACGCAAAATTAAAGAGTTTAGTAGAACCAGGTGTGAGTTTCCTACTACTGCCATGTTGTCTGCCTGGCAGCCGTACACGCCTAGGGCCTTTATATCTTCCACATAAAGCACTACTCGCTAACTTTTGGCATGACACGCAGCTTTCCTATAGGGAAAAGCAATGAAACTCCACGAGTAACACCGATACAGGTCTTTTCATAAAACGGATATAATGTCCGAAATCAATTAATTCCAGGTGGTAACTTAATGTATCACAAGCTGTTTTATGTCTTGCCGAGATGCCGAGTTTGTAAACCATAATATTAAAGACATACGCATCTTCAGTAAAAAAAGTTTTGTAGGACTGCTGGAGCGCAAAGAATGATCTCTGCCGTATGCGTTTGAACATCGTTAGCTCAGGTTGCTTTTATTTCGCTTGCTCTGTTTCTGAGGACATTTTGTTCTTCAACGGTACACACTGGATCACTGACGAACTCAGCAACGCAAGTATCTTGAACAAGTAAAAATGTAGCAACACTTCTTGTCAACTAAATACTGAAATAAAGATTCAACTAAGCACAACACAAGCAGAACTAGGCCAAATAGGATCCAGAATACTCGCAAGTAGTAATATCACGAATATATTTTGAATTTACTGCTATATTGTCATTCTAAACTGGTGATGCTGGTGGGCAAATGAGTTACAAAGTCCACTCTAAAAAAAAAAAACTAAAACCATTAAATACATTTTTTTATTTACCACAAGTTTGCACAGGATACTTAGAATTAGTCTCAAAACAGCGTAGCTCTAGAGAAAAGCAAGCAGTTGTAAAAATCCGAATTTGAATTTGCTGCTCTCCTCGGTGATATGATGGCCGTGTTCCAAAATTTATTCGATTCAACCCCGTAGTAAAGGTTTCGTACCGTGGCGTTTCAACACTTACTATCGCTTAATCGATGGTCGAGAGAACTCGCGTTCCAAAAGCGGGTTGTTTAATCCCAAGTAATTACTTACGCTAACTCCCTCAATCGGTGGGCAGTCTTAAGTAGTAACGCGTTACTAGTAACGCGTTACTGTAATTTTGTTACTTTTTTGGTATATTGTATCTATAAAGAGTTACTTTAAAAAAAATGTAGCTTGTAACTGTAGTTCTATTACTTTTTCTGAGTTAACGATGAAAGTAACGACGTTACTTTTGTCGTTACTTTCCAATTTTTTATGAATAATATATCATTGAAGGAGTACAATCTGGCTATTCCTTGCACTTTACGAAATGTTTTTTCCGACATTTGGACTGTCAAGTTCGCCTTGCACAAACTTGTGAATACGTTCTTTCTCGCGAGTCACGACCCGAGTATAGCCACGTGTAGATGTAATGAAAACAAATCTACTTACCTTCACGGACGCGCTTGTACTTTGTGACTGAACACTTAAATCTTAGTATCTTGAAGCACTATCTATGTTGTGTTTTTCTTTACTCTGCGCAGACGTTTTTTAATCGGGTGAATCGACCGTGAATAAACAATACGCGTGGAGGGCACTGCGCATGTTTCGTGTTTTGATTAACGCCACTACTGCGCAATGCGCATGTTTCGTATTTTTATTTGCGCCACTACTCCGGCGTGGTGCCAACAGTCGAGGCAAAATTTACTGCTGTTTGCGCGGGGTTTGTTTCTGCCTTGCCGGGTACAAAGTGAAATATGCCCAGCGACTCTATGAATCCAGCGCAACCGCCAACGAGCCAGCAATGGGCTAGTGCTACCAAGAATAGGGCAATTGTATTGGGTCCGCGTTTGTCCCGATGCAATTCCTTCCAGCGCTCCAGTTGAGCCCCTGTTCAGCAAGGGCAGGGACGTGTTCACCGTCAAACGAGCGAAGCTTTCAGACATTAATTTTCAGAAGCAACTGCTAAGTTATAACGTAAAGTAAAAAGCGCATTTTTTATTTTTATGCAATAAGTCTTTGTGCGAAGCGTTTTTTTAGTCTTCCTAAATTTTTTGTGTCATAGTAAAGTAACCGAAAAGTAACGTCGTTACTTTTAGAAGTAACTGTAACTGTAACGAGTTACTATTTTGTTGCGGTAACTGTAACGGTAACTTCGCTACTTTTTGTGAAAGTAACAGTAACTGTAACGAATAAATTTCTGAAAAGTAACTTAGCCAAGGCTGTTGGTGGGTAACGTCGGTTCAAATCAAGCAAATACGTCACTTGGTGTGTTCGCCGTTCGCTCGTCGTTATACTTTCCGCCCTCACAGCCATCAAATCTCGTTTGCTCCGATGGCTTTGGTGGCAGACGTTCGAAATGACAGATATTCAAGTGTAGCAATTTATTTGCCGTTATTGCGATTTGCTGTTTTCGACACACGAATTGACTGTGCACCACATCTAGACCGTGAACTTTCACGCAGGAAGGTATACCCGTGGTTATTATAGAGTACGAGCGTAAACAGGGGCTTCTCCGCTCCCTCGTCCACGATGTTGGAGGGAACTTGTATTCTTACGTTCAAGGGTAAATATGTTTTGAACGCAGTGTATTATGGGGAAGTATTGTTGTTCTATTTTTCTCGCAGTGTGTGTAATGATATGAAAACGCTTGTAAAGCAGTGAAGACTTCTAAGATTTCATCTAAATGACCAGGCAACAGCCCCACCCCATCTCCCTCCCCTTCGAAATAAAGCGGTTTGGAAGTTTCTCTTTGTTATTTTGTAATCATATTTGGGTCAAAGCGAACATGACATATCACAGCTGAGATAGCCCCCGCACTCTACAGGTACAACCTGTGAAGCAATTTTCGCAAGACGTAATTGGTGCAAATTACGATGCGTGGAAAGTATGTGTTTATGCCATGGCAAAACAGCATAGACTTAGAGCTGATCGCGCTGATTAATAAAAACAATCTTTCTTGATGGCTAACTGAATGGAGTAAGTAATCTAATTTTAATATACAGCCAAAGGAAGAAGCTCAAAAAGAGCTGGAGGAGCCACCTCATAAAACACCGCGTATTTCGTTGAGTGTAAAAAAAAAAAACTTTGCAGCGATAAATATTATTGCCTCTTCGTGTGCTTTCTCCATCATAAAAAGAGATCGTCTGCTATTTTACGCCATCGATGCCATGTTTTCTTTGTTTCTCCATAGCCCCTCACGAAACCGATCCGCGTTGTATCCAGGTTATAATCCCTGCCGTTCCAAACTCGAGTCATGGATCGCTTACTTCGCAATTGTCACGGGATATTACCCGCTGATATAGAAGACAGGTTACTCGGGTGAGATTAGAACATAGCCAAGAGTTGTCTGGCGTTCTGTTAATTGTGGCTGTTAATTTCGTCGTCGATCACGTGCTCGCTTTCGAATTTTGCTCCGCGCCGGCAATACATGCATAATCAGACGACGCTTCAGTTTCAACCTGCGATTCGTCTGGTTAGGCGTTCCAAAAGACTTTCAAAAGCGGTGCAGTTGCAGACGAAGGGCAGCGGACATTGATGAGCGACGTGAGTGGCGATGTCCTGTCGGAGCTGCGTCAAGGACTGTTCCAGCACTGGCGCATTTGAAAGTGCCCCTGTACACAAACTTCCACATAATTAGGCGGAGAGGATGGCCTTGCTAGAAGCGATTTTTGCAGGACAACTGCTCGGTGGATGGAACGAAATTACCGTTCTGTGCTGTCGAGGCATCACGAATTCGTAGCAGGCAAAAGTACCGACGACCCAGTCACGTCCTCAGCGGTATATTGTAGCTCTCGTTGAGGCCAGATCCAACCATTGTGAACGGTCACCTAAATCCTTCTGAAAGTTCTAAGGGTCATCCGGTACCGAAATATACACCTGATCTTTCAGGCCCTCGCCAACATGGCGCTTGCTTGCAGGGCAACCATCAGGCGACGTCATTTCGACATATCAACGCAAAGCTGGCAAAAAGTTGACAGGAGGCAATGTCGAAGCGTTGACCTTAGGACAGAGCCACTTTGGGAATTTGATTTTGACATTTTCAAACCTGCGTCGTCGTTGCAATTCATGCTCGTAGAAAATATGTTTCATGCACGCCATCAAGATGTCATAAAGACTAAACTTTCTATGACTCTATATTTATGAAAACTCAAATGGCAATGACGACACGGCACGTGATAAGAAAAACAATTGCAACAAGGTGCCCGGTAGAAGATGAGGGCACGCTTTTTTCAAAACGCGTTCGCGCGATACAATTTTTTACGTTACAATTTTGTTTTATTCTTTATACTTCTAAACGTCAAGGCAGTGTAGAAACTACGAATTTTTGGGTGACAATGCCTCTTTAAGAGATGGTCGTGCTCATTACAATTGTTCTAAATTCCCGCTGCTGCTTCAAAAAACGCAATGGAATGAGGGAACGTGTCTCGTATTTTCGCACACCTGTCGGCACAAAATCCAAGAAAAACGTTAACCGGAGAAATGGGCATCCGAGAGAAGTTTTCTTAATGAACCACTCTCCAAAGTGTGCGCCATTTAGAAGCAACTGCGTCAATTAACTGTTTCTTCTGATATTTGGCACGTTTTGTGAGCGTGCATTGAAGGGATACTAAACCGAAATTTGGATTTCGCAGAACAAGGCCGCAGGAGCGTTGAAGGGGCGCTACGGGCTCTAAAACATCACTCATATATCGATATCTCGAATGAACGGCAGTACTTTTGGAAAAGAATGGCGCGTTCAAACGAGGGCTATGACGTCATAGTCCTCCTGGAAAATTTGAGAATGAGGGGAAGCAGCATCGCTTCTCTCCTCCTCTCTTGGTTCACCAGCTCGACGGGACGTAGCGAGGAGGAGAGGGAATGGTAATCGTGACGTGCCTTGTTTCGTTGGCGTCGTCGGCCGTGTTCACTCGCGCACTTCTTTTCCAAGAATACGGCGATCCGTTCGAGATATCACTGTATGAGCGATGTTTTTGGGTTTTGCAGCGTCCCGCATATCCGTCCTTCTTTATTTTGTGAGATGAAAATTAGCATCCCTTTAAGCACGATGGCTGCTTCAGATTTCAACGCGCGCTCGGGTCCGCTGGCATAGAAAATCGGCACTACATTAGCGCGCCGCAAAATTGTTTGCCCAACAGACAACAATGGCGACAACAAATTTTGCTTGGCGAGGTTCTCAAAAATGTATGTTTTGTGCGGATTCGAAAAAAACTGTCAATCACTAAATCGGCTGCATTGGATTGCAGCTCCTTGGCTAAAGAAGAGAATTGCGAGCATAAGAAAGAAATACTCTAATGAGTGAGCTAAAGGAGATCTCTGGAAACGGCTAGGAATTTCCTTTTCAGCGATCACTATTAACGTCATCCCCAAAGTTGAAGAATTAGCTCACGAGCGCCTCAAGGAAGCAACAAAAAACTCAGGATACCTTTGACTGCTCTGGGAAAAAAGTTCTCCGATAATACAATCTTTGCCCAAGATGTTATTTACCATTGCCAGTCAATAAGCGGCGCATAGACCATGCGCACACCATTTCCCAATTGTGATGTGGGTGCCGCAAGTTTTGTGATTAGTGTAGATCGGGTGCAACCAGAGTTCTTTATGGTTCAAATTTGCGACATCTGAGTTCAAGTCAGCACACCTAGGCGAGGTCGGTCGATTTCGTAACATATTGTTTCTGTATTTCTGGACAACGAAAGACTGTTTGGCTGAATTTTCTTCATGTTAATACCTAACTTGATATGTTCTCAATTCACAATAATTAGACTTGTTTGATTTATTATAACATCCTGGGCCATTTACACTCTGTTCACAGGGCGTTCAAGTTTACGACTCCAGCTTATCTCAGAACCCGTTTCGTAAGTCCACTGCTGTGCCTCTGCTCCGTGCCACATTATATTCTGCACTGGTGTCGGCAATGGCGCTAAATCCATTGCCCTGCCTTTTGACGAGCACTAGTGAAGCTTTTGTATGCCTCCTAAAGCCGTACGGATTTCAAAGCAGGGCGTTCAGCTTCAGTCTTTGCTTCGAGTTTATATCCGCCTTTTTCCCGTCACTATGGCGATTTTTATTTCTGACGTACCCGGAAAAAATATTTTAGAGCGCCGCTGTTAGGCGTCCGTTTCCGGCTCGAACGGCGACACTGTTGGCGTAACCGCGCGTTGCATTATGAGACGCTTCTGATATTGACGTCACAAGTGACATCACGTGTGACGCCACGAGGGCGAAATTTCCCGGCTAAATTTTTGCAGGAAACACTTTCCCGGCTTGAGTGCCGTTAGGTGCGACCTCCCGTGACCCTCCCCTCCGTACCCTCCCCTACTCCTCCTCAAGAGCTGCGCTCTAATGGCTAGTTCACATTTGCGGAAATACGCACTCGCCGCCGACTGGATTCGCTCGCCGAAAAAGATCGGGCCGTTCACATTTGTTGCCGCTAGAGCACTATATAGCTCCTACGGAGCAGAGTAGCGCAATCATTTGATCCGCGTGTTTCGCCGACAACATGGCCGACAGAGCAGCTCGGCGCGAGTCACGTGGTACTCAGGGTTCCAGGAGGCGGCCCGCTTTATGGGAGAATACATGGAGACACCGCGCTACCCAAATATGCTCCCGCAATCTTTCTCTTGCAGCGCAGACACTTTACGGCTGCGATGTAAAAGATAACAACCGCAGTGCTGAGCGAATCCGCGACATCCTCTTCGCAGCACGAGAATGCAGTAAATAAGCAACGTGTGCAGTGTGCACCGCAGTACATGTACCGCTTGTTCCCAATTCGGTTCCAATTAGCTTCCATAGCTCGTCCTTATAATCATTGTCTTTGTATCGAGCATGCGTCTTGTCATAAAGTACGACGTGGTTTTTCACCGCTTCTATTAGTAGCTCCGCTGACACTGGTAGAGCCACAGGCACAGACGGCACAGACATAGTGGACGCCATCTGCAATACCGTCTGCTCGGACAGGATCTGACGTCAGGAAGCGCCACTTCCCCGTGCGTTCTGATTGGCTTGCGGCGAGCGAAAACTTTTTTCCGGCGTTTAAAATTGGTCTTAGGCCTGGTTCACACTTGCGAACCGGCGGGCGAATCTGCAAGAATTCGGGCCGCCGGGCGTAGCGTCCACTGTGCATTGCCGCGGCCGATTCCGCTTCGACGGCAGCGGATTAGCTGTAAGTGTGAACCAGGCCTCAGAGCGATCTTGCTTTCCGCCGGAAAATCTGCCTGCTTTCGTCGCCGGGCGTCAGAATTCCCGCGGATCCGGCCGCCGGTTGATAAGTGTGAACGAGGCATAATCCGGCATTACAGAGAATTGTAAACGCAGAGCACTCGGCACTGTTCCTGCTCGGCCGAGGCCTTCGGGGACTCAATGGGACCCGCGGGTGGATTCGATATTTTAGGACGGAGGCAGCCGTCACTGAACAGCTCAGAATTCAACTCACATATGTTGGAAAGAAAAACTCACGTCTTTTTCTTTAGGGAACACTTCAAGGGAACACCCGGAGCCGTTCTGTGCAGCCGCCAACGAGAGTGGTCGCCGCTATGTTCTTACGTGTTTGTCCGCTCCCGCAACGACTGCGCTCACATACTATTTCCCCAGTAACAAACTATGATGCGCGCTCTATTTAGATGTGCTGTATGAATGCGCCTGCGCCATCTCTTTCCACCTTCGTCTAGCGATATAATGCGATGCGCTTTTTAGTACATTGTAGCATTTAGATGAACGTATTGGATGCGATCATCGGATTTAATGCACTAAAGACGGACTCATGTAAATGCGACACATAAATAAATTCACCCCTACCACCAAAGTATCCCGCCAGCTTGCAAAATTTCTAACATCATACCAAGAAGTCACAAAATGTTGATACGACGACCAACAAGGTAGCAGTCAGAACGTTTCACATGACCTCGTATTAATCTTCGTCCCGCTTTTTGCAAATCGGCCATCTGCCGATGTCCCAAGGTCGGTTCTATATTATTCGTCAGACATCACCAGTACACTACCTCATTGAGCCAACAAGCCTGCACTTGATCCCCGAACCATGGGTTACAAATCAGTACATGTCGACCGGTTGAAGCTCTTCCACTTACAACCCAGGTTTTTCTAAGGCGTGCATCTTTGAAGAGCCTCTTCTGCGATAGCGTTGAGCACATGCCAAAACGTATCTGCTTCAGCCATGTTGACGCCAACTTGTCGGAACAATATTTTAGCTAGGTTATCCCTACAGCTTGTTCTATTTCTGGAAATTATCAGATTCACATTAACTGTTGGTCCTGCAGTATTTTTGGGTGGATACTGTAACATGTTAGATTTCCATCGAGGCCTCTGATGACTTCAACAGTTATTCCTAGAGGCACTGCTCTTTTCTATGCCTGCTCTTGAAATACTTCTCAGAGGGATACATTTTGAAGAAAAATATATAAATACATTCAATACACGAGCGTTAGACAAACATTAATGCGTAGTGTTTATAATATTCGACGTTTCATTATTGTGTCCTCTATAGCTCAATATGTAATTTTGAATCCTATAAAAGTGTGCTTGTTATGTTCGTAACCTCTCAAAATATGTGCCTTCTGGGTTCATCTCTGATTAGGTTAAGCAATGGTAAAAGCACAGATTGCTTCCTACCGCAGCTAAAAGCGACGCTACTTGCAGTGCAGAAAACCAAACTATATTCGAACTTGCTGTACTGCATATTTGACTTTGTTTGTACGACCGGCAGCCCAATAAAATGAAGCACTAAAGTATTTTTGGCTTAAGAAAATATTTCATCAATGTTATTCTTCACGAACTATATTCCCTTGAAGTAGTACACCAAACTGTTTTATCTCTATTGACGGCGACAGAGGTCAAGAACGAAGAGGAAGTTACTCCCACCTGTTTCCACTTTAGCAGTGCGAGCAACGAAAATGAGAGAGACGGCCTCGCCACAGCAATACGGCG
>JAZHYW010064976.1:0-29389 GCA_037355805.1 Ixodes ricinus | reverse complement strand
GGGGGAACCAAAGTCTAAAAAAGCGTATGAGGACGCGCGGAAGGGAAAAGGGGCATGTTCCTCTCGAATGAGCTACTCTATCACAGAGACTCGATCGCAGGAACTAGAGTGGACCAGCTGGTGTTGCCGAGATTGAAACGAGAGGAAGTGCTGCAGCTGGCTCACGAGTCTCTTTGGGGTGGCCATTCGGGACCAAAAAAGACAAAAGCCCGCTTTAAATACAGCTTTTACTGGCCTGGAGTCGAGCGTGACGTTGCAGAAAACTACAAGACATGTCATGGTCCTGACCCCAAAAAAGTCGCGGCAATTCGGGGGTTTGGAAAGGCCGCGAACTAAGAAAGAACTCAGAAGTGTGCTCGGAGTTTGTGGGTACTACCACGAGTATGTCAATAACTACGCCGCTATAGCTATTCCGCTCGCTACCCTAACGAGGCCCGGAGTGCCTGACCCGATCCTGTTGCCGCAGGAGGCAGAGGACGCGTTCATTAAACTGGAAAGATTCCTTCTGCAACGCGGTAGCCCTGTACACACCAAAACCTCGCGAGCCATACTGGCTCTTCACCGACGCGTCCACCATGGCAGCCGGCGCATGCCTTGCTCCGGTCGGGGAGGATGGGACAAAGAAACCAATAGCTTTCGCCAGCCATCGCTTTACCCCGACCCAGACCCACTGGTCGACCATAGAGCGCGAGGCTTTCGCCATATTATGGGCGCTAAAAAGTGTTGTTTGGAGCCCGCATTCATGTTGTGTCTGACCATAATCCCCTAAGCTGCCTCACCTGTAGCACGCCGCATGGCGCAAAGCTTGCGAGATGGACGCTGGCCTTGCAGGGGTGTGACGTGTCCATGACTCTCCGGAAGGGTACCTGTCACGGCAATGCCGATGCGCTCTCACTACTTCGGAACCGTTATTGGGGCAATAGCGATAATCCTGGAGCCACGTCGCCTGATGTGTGCGCGAACGTTCCCACTTGCCCGTAGAGCGCGCAGGTGATTTATCCGCCTCAGAGCTGGAAGCATGGCGGTGAAACTAGCTGCTGAGACTTGTTCAGCAGGTGATGTGTTCATTTTCTATGCTAGAAGTGTTTTGTTTATACATTTTAGAAACGTTCCAAGGCATGATTGTCAAAACACCTTTGTTCAAGCCGCTTTGTTTGCTTTTTATTGTTTGCGTAGCACCTGTACTGCAGAGAACACTATATTTTGTTTCCTTTTGTACTCACGCGGCCATTTTGTGAATTTTACTGTGTACAGTTCTAGGAGCCCTGGAACAGTTTTAGAGGGGAGGTGTAAGGCCGCGGTAAATAGTGTGCATGTTGCGGCTGCTGCACCGGCGGGGGTGTGTTCTTTTATTATTTGTTTTTGTCCCTGACGCCGTCGGCCGGAGTGTTCGGAGCGCGCGTGGCGTACATGGTGTGGCTGCTGCGCCGTCGCGGGTGTGTTCTTTCATTATTTGTTTTTGCTCCCAACGCCGTCGGCCCGAGTGTTCGGTGCGCGCGTGTTACCTGATCCGGGCAGTCGGCGCTCAGGCGCCAGCCAGGCGGCGAACAATGCACGGGCCGATGAGACAAGGAATTTGGTTCTGGCGGTTGGAGAACTGACAGGGTGTCATATTTACTGTCGGACGTTTATTGGACGGGTGTATACAACGGAATCTTTTTCGGTGTTAAACTTATTGGTCGGTCCTGGCCAGAGGGAGAGAAGGACCTTTCCTATAAAGGCTCGTTTCGGGCGAGAGAAGGACGATTTTGGCGTATGAGCTAGGCGTGCACGCAGACTTAGAAGCGCGCAGCGATGGTGCCGGGTCTCTGACTTTTCGTAACGAACGTATACAGAGTCAGTAATTATTCGGACTAATAAACACCTTGGAAAACGTCAACCATCTAACGGCTCCTGGATTGGGCGGCACCAACAGAAGACGCTGAGGACCATCGTCATCAGGGAAGTACGAAGAACAAAAAAGAAACTTTTACTGGGAAGCTGAGGAAGTTTTGAAAAAAAAAATGAATTAAAGGTGAACTTCTAGAGCAGTTTTATCCCGTGAATCTGAATATCTCGTTCGTTTTTTCCTGAAGGTGGAGCTAAACGTGAGATAACACGAAAAGCCTCCGACCAGTCATTCCGCCCTAAAAAGATATTTTGTCCGCCAATTATGCGTGTCGCTCGTGTGGTCAGCGCGTGCAATCGCAAGCTTGCCAAGTATAGGTCTTTTCAATGTTTACAAAATCACAGTCCAGCGAGCTATCTGTTAGCACGCGCGTGTTCGTCGCTTCGGAAAGTAAGCAAAGCACGAGTCATAACGCACGAATACTCAAAAGACACCGGCCACACGCTCTTTTTCGGAAAGGCCTTTAACCCCCCGCCCCTTCCCCCCCCCCCCCCCCCCCACACACACACACACACGTCTAGCCAGGTGGCAGCTGATGAAACCTGTTTGCTCTACGGACGTCTAACCCCTGGTTATCTCAGTTGGTAGAGCGCTCCACGGGAAATGGAGAGCTCCCTGGTTTGATACCCTGACCAGGCGGATTTTTTCGGTCGCGCACCAGTCACCAAGCTGTGTTTGGAGATTTGTGTTCGTCCTTTGTCCCTCTTGTTCCCCTTCTCCAGGGATTGTTTTCGCCAAAGTTACCTACTTTCCCCCAAAACTAGAGTATAACAAAGAATATTCCCGTTATTCTCCGACAAAGAGATAAAATGCGCCTGCGTTTTTCAATAGGAATGCACAGGAACACTGAAAAACTAGGCTGGTTACGGTCTGCTTTAATCTGAAACCGGAACTCCGGTAGACACCATCGCTAGCGGAACCTCTGGCGTACATTACAATAACTGTATGGTCACACTTAGCGAGGCGCATAGCCCACGAACACGCCAAGACGGACGTGTATCCCGCTTTTCGTCGTCTCTCGCCGAGCTTCGGCGTGTTTGCTGCTTGGGGTGGGCCGGGGATCCACTAACGATGACGTCATACTTTGGCCTTGCCTTCTGGGAGGTATTGATCGAACCGCGTACCAAAGGGGCCTTTATTCGTCTCCCGGCCTTGCCTTCTGGGAGGTATTGATCGAACCGCGTACCAAAGGGGCCTTTATTCGTCTCCCGGCCTTGCCTTCTGGGAGGTATTGATCGAACCGCGTACCAAAGGGGCCTTTATTTGTCTCCCGGCCTTGCCTTCTGGGAGGTATTGATCGAACCGCGCTACCAAAGGGGCCTTTATTCGTCTCCCGGCCTTGCCTTCTGGGAGGTATTGATCGAACCGCGTACCAAAGGGGCCTTTACTCGTCTCTCGGCCTTGCCTTCTGGGAGGTATTGATCGAACCGCGTACTAAAGGGGCCTTTATTTGTCTCCCGGCCTTGCCTTCTGGGAGGTATTGATCGAACCGCGTACCAAAGGGGCCTTTATTCGTCTCCCGGCCTTGCCTTCTGGGAGGTATTGATCGAACCGCGTACCAAAGGGGCCTTTATTCGTCTCCCGGCCTTGCCTTCTGGGAGGTATTGATCGAACCGCGTACCAAAGGGGCATTTATTCGTCTCCCCGGCCTTGCCTTCTGGAAGGTATTGATCGAACCGCGTACCAAAGGGGCCTTTATTCGTCTCCCGGCCTTGCCTTCTGGGAGGTATTGATCGAACCGCGTACCAAAGGGGCCTTTATTCGTCTCCCGGCCTTGCCTTCTGGGAGGTATTGATCGAACCGCGTACCAAAGGGGCCTTTATTCGTCTCCCGGCCTTGCCTTCTGGGAGGTATTGATGGAACCGCGTACCAAAGGGGCCTTTATTCGTCTCCCGGCCTTGCCTTCTGGGAGGTATTGATCGAACCGCGTACCAAAGGGGCCTTTATTCGTCTCCCGGCCTTGCCTTCTGGGAGGTATTGATCGAACCGCGTACCAAAGGGGCCTTTATTCGTCTCCCGGCCTTGCCTTCTGGGAGGTATTGATCGAACCGCGTACCAAAGGGGCCTTTATTCGTCTCCCGGCCTTGCCTTCCTGGGAGGTATTGATCGAACCGCGTACCAAAGGGGCCTTTATTCGTCTCCCGGCCTTGCCTTCTGGGAGGTATTGATCGAACCGCGTACCAAAGGGGCCTTTATTCGTCTCCCGGCCTTGCCTTCTGGGAGGTATTGATCGAACCGCGTACCAAAGGGGCCTTTATTCGTCTCCCGGCCTTGCCTTCTGGGAGGTATTGATCGAACCGCGTACCAAAGGGGCCTTTATTCGTCTCCCGGCCTTGCCTTCTGGGAGGTATTGATCGAACCGCGTACCAAAGGGGCCTTTATTCGTCTCCTCGGCCTTGCCTTCTGGGAGGTATTGATCGAACCGCGTACCAAAGGGGCCTTTATTCGTCTCCCGGCCTTGCCTTCTGGGAGGTATTGATCGAACCGCGTACCAAAGGGGCCTTTATTCGTCTCCCGGCCTTGCCTTCTGGGAGGTATTGATCGAACCGCGTACCAAAGGGGCCTTTATTCGTCTCCCGGCCTTGCCTTCTGGGAGGTATTGATCGAACCGCGTACCAAAGGGGCCTTTAGTTCTGTCTCCGGCCTTGCGCTTCTGGGAGGTATTGATCGAACCGCGTACCAAAGAGGCCTTTATTCGTCTCCGGCCTTGCCTTCTGGGAGGTATTGATCGAACCGCGTACCAAAGGGGCCTTTATTCGTCTCCCGGCCTTGCCTTCTGGGAGGTATTGATCGAACCGCGTACCAAAGGGGCCTTTATTCGTCTCCGGCCTTGCCTTCTGGGAGGTATTGATCGAACCGCGTACCAAAGGGGCCTTTATTCGTCTCCCCGGCCTTGGCCTTCTAGGGAGGTATTGATCGAACCGCGTACCAAAGGGGCCTTTATTCGTCTCCCGGCCTTGCCTTCTGGGAGGTATTGATCGAACCGCGTACCAAAGGGGCCTTTATTCGTCTCCCGGCCTTGCCTTCTGGGAGGTATTGATCGAACCGCGTACCAAAGGGGCCTTTATTCGTCTCCCGGCTAGGATATATACTACGTGGCGCTATGCGCAGGTGTAGTATGCATATATTGACTATTTTAGGGGTTCAAACTTTAGAGACGCTTGTTTACAGTAGAAACGCGGCATTGCTTTTGGATGGCAAACGCAGTCGACGACAACCATCATATAACATCCGGCCGGATGCTAGTGGGGTGCACAACTGTCTCAATATGACGTGTGTCGTATCGGCATTAAGACAAAACTCGAAAAAAAAAGCAGTTTTCAGGTTTTTTTTATTTTCTATTGTAATAATGTGGTACGTCGTCTCTCTTTTATTGCTTTTTTCTTTGTTTGTCGGTCGTTAATATTTCTTTCGAGGCTTGGTACTTTCCAATAAACTTTCAGCTGCCAGGTAAGTGTCCGTCCAATGCACTCCACTCGCTTCTCACCGTGTTTTTCTGTGCTCTTTCGTTGAAGCCAGCAACATGAACACATAATCGAGAAAGAAGCAGCAAAATATCATTACGTTATCTACTCAAAAAAGAAAAAACGCGTACCTTAGCTTGGTACAGCGATTCAAAGCTCTAAGGTAGCGGTTCCGCGCTCACTACAAAGAAGGGGGTGTATCCCTTACACCCCTTGTCACAAATAGTATACCCCTTAACTTCAGTTGGGCGTACAGCGCACTGGCGTTCAACAGGCGCTACCAACTTCACGAGCGACCTGATAGCCGAGTTGTACAGCTTATTAAAATAGCTTACGTAAGTGTAACCGACTGTAAAAAAATTGACCGCATCTCCACGTGATGAATGATGTTGATTGGGGCGAAGTTCTGGTGGTGTTTGTCTGCGCAGACGCTGAGCCGCAGCATGCCGAGCCTTTCGTTCGTTTTCATCCATGTCAGAAGGAAAATGTGTGGTATGGAACGTGGTTATATACGAATATGAGCATTTGACCGCAGCGCCCTCTCGTCTATAAACGTTGAGCCAACGCATGCAAAGTTTAACGCGATTATATACGCATTTGACCGCAGCGCCCTCTCCTGTATAAACGTTGAGCGGCTACATGCAACGTTTCATCCATGACATGCCCAGCTCTTGAGTTTTACCACATCTCAGAGCCCCCTACACGTCCCGCTGTCCTGGCATCCATTCCATTGCCGACTTTCACCGAGTGCGGAAGTGGAATGTCGGCTCCGCCGGAGCAGCTTCAGTGGCCCAGCCGGGCCGCGGTGACAGGGATGACTCAGCTTCAGCAGATTATAAGATTATTCTGCCGCCTCTGCCAACTGGTTCTGCGGTTTTGAACACTGCTTTTCTGCACGCTGACGTCCGGGGCCACCCGTACCGTGTGCCAGATGACGTCCGGGACACCCTGAGTCATCTGGCACTGCTCCCCGAGGTCATCGCTTTGGGGGCGTACCAGATGAACCACGTCTGGGCCGTGACCTTCAAGTCACATGAGGGTAAACGAAGGCCCTCGCGGCGGGAGACCTCGTCGTCAAGGGACACCGTTGTATCGTCATCGATCCCGGCAACCGGGACGTCCGCATCAAGCTGCACTGGCTGCTTTTTCATGTTCCTGACGACGAGGTGAGGGCAGCGCTCCTTCCTTACGGCAAGGTGACCAAAGTGGGAACTGAAAAGTGGCGGGTGCAAGGCGTTGCGGGCTGTGCGTCAATGACGCGTACAGCCGTCATTCGGCTCAAGCCCGGGCTGGAGTTGGACGACTTGCCACACCAGCTACGCGTCGCCGGGGAGCTGGCACTCGTCCTAGTACCGGGCAGGGCAGCGCTCTGCCTGCGCTGCCAGAAGACCGGTCACATCCGCCGAGAGTGTCGGGTGCCGAAGTGCGAGGCCTGTAACCGGTCCGGTCATAATGCCGACCACTGTGTGAAGACATACGCAGCGGCCACGGGCCCCGGAGGAGGGGATGCCAACGTTGAGCTTGTCATGGACGAAGCGGATGCGGAGGCGGCGACCGAGGGGGCGATTTCCGTCACCGAGACTTTGGACGGCGCGACCAAGAACGAAGCTGTCCGACCCGGGTTAGCGCGTCCGCCGGCGAAGGAAGACACGCCGCCGGTTGCGGTGAACATGGCGAAACCTGAGGAGGAGACCCCAAGAAAGGAGGAGCGGAAGGCAACGCCAAGCAAGGTGAAGCCGACGGAAAAAGTCGAGGGGCAGCAAGGCAACGAGGTCGACATGCATTATGCATTATGTACTCTATAAAATACTGAAACACGTGGAGTAGGTGAACTCATTATTAGTTTAGTTCAAATGGCGTATACTGGGTGTACAACACAACTTTTAATTAACGGCAAGCTATCAAAACGAATTAATGTCAAGTCATCAGTGAAACAGGGTTGCCCATTATCACCCTTGTTGTATAGTATTTATCTGGAACCTTTTTGTAGGAATGTTTTTAAAAATAGACGGATAATTGGATTTTCGCTCCAGAACATATAAGTTAAACTGTTGGCTTATGTAGATGATGTGGCCTTATTTTGTAAAGACAAGAATAGTATTGTAGCAGCGGTAAATGAGGTCAAGACTTATTGTGAACTGACGGGGCGGCGTAACCGTAAAGTGCCGGCTGGCACATGGGCCACGAAACCAGACGTCTCTCAAGATATGACCTTTTCGCCAACGCCGACCAAGTATCTTGGCGTTCCACTACAACATTATAAGAAATCGAATACTTACTGGTCGGCAGTTATTCAGGAAACGCGCGAAAAAGCTGGTAAATGGGGCGGATGGGAAATGTCCATTTTGACGCGTGCAACCGTTTGTAATATTTTTTTGATAGCAAGGTTTTGGTATGTACTTCAAGTTTTGGCAGGTGCTAGGGTAAATATTCAGAAGTTGCACCGTGTGTTTGCCGTGTTAATCTGGCGGTCGGGATGGAAAAGAATGAGCCGCGACAATATCTTTCGTCGCGTCAGCAAAGGGGGCTTTCATTATCGCATGTATTTTCAAGCAAGTGGTTTCACGTGTTTTGTTTTTAAGAGATCAATCTAATCCTTTTCTTCGGGCTGTAATTCAGACCAGAATGCCAGATAAGATCCCATCATTTGTTGTCTCTTCGTGCTGCAGTGAGCAAAGCGGAATCGGTAGTTTTCTTGGAGAAGTGACAGAGGCTTTTCGTTTTTTTGTGTGTTCGTTTTTCTCTTGAATATTTGTCAAGTGTCACGCGAAAGCGCTTACCGAAGGATATTATTGAAACTATTTTTGCAGTTCCAGTGTACCGTTCCCTATTTCATGCTGGCCCAGGGCAAGATGTTTTATCTAGGGTAAAAAAAATGTCAGTTTCACCCGCTGTCAAAACCATCTTTTTTTAAATTACACAACAACACACTCCCCGAACAAACTTGTCTTAAACAGAGACAAATTTTTGTTCCTTGGGGTGTGGATTGTTTTCTGTGTAAAAAAGAAGAAACCATTGAACACGTTTTCTTAAACTGCTGGGATGCGTTTCTATTTTGGGACGTTCTCCAGCGAACCATTAAAAAGGACCTTCCTTTAACTCCGCATGGCATCCGGTTCCTTCCCGTCGAAAGGGATAATGAGATCCCAACTGACCTTGTCATGCTCCTGGGCCTGCATGCAATAGGGCGAAGCAGAATGGCCGTGAGGCATACGGACGTTGATGCGCGTCCTGTACGTTTATATTTTATAGAGTCTGTTCGCGTCATGAAGTCAGTGTACGCCACGTTAGAATGTCCACCTGACTGGACGGCGATTCTGGACGTTCTCGAGAACGTGAAAGAATTTTAAAATGTGTACACGCGGATAGTTTGATCTGTGTGTCTGTGTGTATGATTTTACCATTTTGACTCCTTTGTTGTATTACATGTCAAAGTAGGCAATAAAAAAAAAACCGCTGTCCTGGCCGAATGGTTAGGGCGATGGACTAGAAATCCATTGGGGTCTACCCGCACAGGTTCGAATCCTGCCAACTGCGCAAACATTTTTTTTTGTAATTTTTTATCTTTTTTTTTTGCCCTACACGAGCACGTGAGCTCACGAGCACGACCACCGAGCATGAGCACCGGACGCCGGACGCTGGACGGACATGCAGACATGGCTAACCCCTAACGAACCATATGCCTGTCGGGCATGCGTGTGGTTCCGCATAAGGGCGACCAGATAATGGATGGTGCTACCGGGAACCGAGCATGTCTGACGCAGATTAATCAATTCTGGAAGTGCGGTTTGCATCCGCAACGAGAGAACGGTGGCCAGAATGTTGTAGTTCGCATTTAACAACGTAATTGGGCGCCATGACCCTAGGTCACCAGGACTCTCTCTCTTCTTGGGGAGGAAGACAATTCGACCAAGCCGGAAGGATGCCAGAAGACAATGTTTCTCAAATAAAACCCGTAAACGCCGCAAAATAAGTCGCGAGGAACAGTCCAAAAGGTCTTCTGTCGGGAAATCCCTGGATGCTCCCAAAAAAATGGGTGGCCGATCAGTTCTGGGGACTGGCCTCATCTTCTGTTTCCGCGATAGCCCTAAAGTGAAAAGCGAAGGTTGGAGGGTGGACAACGTCTGGGAAGGTTCGTTTCAAGAGAACAGGGGCAGGGCGCCACAAGGGGCGCTAGAACCTGGCTGCTGAGCCCGCCAAGTGTATCGCAGGACTTCGGTATGGGTCGCTGGACAACGGTTCACCCAAGAAACCGTGGAAGCCGTTGCATCAGTGAGGAGCAGGCACTGGTAACGTCGCTGAAGTTGTGCCAAGTACGTTTGCATAAGAGAGGTGGCAGCACCACCCCTGAAGACAATGCGTATGCGGAGAATCGTATCCTGAAGGAGCGCTCGACAGCTCGCTCGAAGATACCGCCCCTGCATGGAGCATAAATCCCGCCACAGGCCCTGCAGATGGTCCCACGTTGTGGGAGTCGTGCGTATACCAACAAAAGACTTTTTTATTAAGTTGGACAGCGTCCTCTTGGCGGATTCATCGCGCAAAACCCGAGCGTCGAGACGCCAAGGACGCATGCCGCTCGCTCTGGATAAGGAACGAGCGACGATGACGGGGCTATGATCCGACACGCGAACCGGAGTTGGCGGAAAAACCACCGTGGTGCATGACGGCACCGCCGCAGACATGTACACATCGCGACACTGTTAGCGCGAACACGACATCGGCGCATTTTCGTATTTTACTTCTGAATAGTATTAGCGAGCCCGAAATTTTATCGCTTACATTATAGAACTAAGTGAGCTCTTTCCGTAGCAATAATAACTTGGATGACATCCCTTGGTTTCAAAGAGAAAAACTGGGAAAACCGGCGATCGCTTGTTCGCGCTAACAGTGTCGCGCTCTTTACGTAACGCGTCACAAGTAACGAGTTATTTTTCCCTTGCTAAATCGTGGGGTGATCTAAATTCCGTATTTGACTCGATCACAGACATCCATGGCCCAAGAATGGAACGATCAGTTTGGTATGCACGCGAACTGCAGATACTGTGCATCATTTACACAGAATGTAAACCCAGGGGTTGCCAACGCGGGAAGGCACAGAGCCCATTGTCAACTATAGAACATTAGAAGCAGAGAGAACAAGAGAGAGAGGGGAATCCCAGATTCACCAGCTCTTCCTGAAACACGACACTGTCGTTCCTTCGAGCGCGTCAGTATAGAACGACTTTTTTAGCGTCGCCGAAATGTCGCCGCAGATAAAGCGGGGAAGCATAACAGATGAAAACTTTTGGAGATAGCTACTGCTTAAGTGTAACGACTACTGAAAACAACAAACACAGAAACAATAAACCATGAAACGAAAGCAATTGTGTACTTGGTTATCAAGGTAACGACAAAAGTAGCTCGCTACCTTTGAGGTAAAGTAAAGCGTTCATTTTGAGGATCAGCAACGAGTAACTTATTTAGTTACTCTTTGAGCGAGTAACGAGTAAAGGTATTTAGTTACTTTTTTTGGTAATGTGTTCATGTCTGCACTGCATTGGTCAGTCGACGCGGCATGTAAAGGCGATCCAAGCGGCAGCTGGTCCTGCCGTCGCTCCATGTAGATAGAAAAGTAGCTCCATGAAAGAAAGACCACGCATCCTTAAGCTCGAAGTGATGCACCAGTCTCTGTAGTTCGCGTGCATACCAAACCGATCGTCCCATTCTCGGGCCCCGGATGTCTGTGATCGAGTCAAATACGGAATTTAGATCCCCCACGATGTAGCAAGGGAAAAATAACTCGTTACTTGTGACGCGTTACGTACAGAGCGCGACACTGTTAGCGCGAACAAGCGATCGCCGGTTTTTCCAGTTTTTCTCTTTGAAACCAAGGGATGTCATCCAAGTTATTATTACTACGGAAAGAGCTCACTTAGTTCTATAATGTAAGCGATAAAATTACGGGCTCGCTAATACTATTCAGAAGTAAAATGCGAAAATGCGCCGATGTCGTGTTCGCGCTAACAGTGTCGCGATGTGTACATGTCTGCGGCGGTGACGTCATGCACCACGGTGGTTTTTCCGCCAACTCCGGTTCGCGTGTCGGATCATAGCCCCGTCATCGTCGCTCTTTCCTGTGTAGTGTGACTGACTCGCAGCAGACGAAGGACTGCGCAAATCTATGATATATTGAGCGTGTGTGTTGTTTTTGTATTTTGTGTGCACTTTGTTTCTTTTTTTTTCTTTCTCAAGACAAAGAAAGGGGGATGTATCGGCAATTGGCTAGCAACATCATCGTCTGCAGGTGCGCAGGCACCAGGCAGCACGTGCCAATAAATGGAACGTCGGCCTACGGCTGGGACGTCGAGACGTGTCAGCAATCATGCCTGTCTCCTCTTTGTGCTAATCTCCCACTGTTACACCAAGCCCTGGGTTAAAGAAAACAAACACGAAAAAATAAAATAAAAAGCTCGAGGTACACCTAAGCATTTATTATGAGTTGTGAATGCGAAAGCATGCAAGCCTCTCGTCCGCTTCCTTTTTCGTCTGCTGCGTACTTTTCGTCGCCGGTCGGCGCGTGTGCGCCCCTAGGCACGCTGACCTCGGACGCTCCGTGTTAACGGCGCGCTGATGGACACGCAGCGCCATGGGGTGAGCGGTCGGGGAAACTGACGAGCTCAGCGACCAATGGGAGCCCAGTTGACATGCGCGAGCCAATGGAACTGATGACGTCAGCTTGCTCCATGAGACAGTTAAAGCTTTCGGATTAGAATGTAACAGTACCTTTTTCCCTCTAGTAGCTAAAAGTCCTCAGCCGAGCTGAAAGAGGTGTCACGTGAACCCGGTCGCGGCTTCTTGGGACGACAACCAGCTCTGGCTCGGCTTCGAGCGGAACGAGGGCCGCTGCTTGAGCTGACGCGCTTGGCATCTTGGGGCTGACACCGGCGTGTGTTTGTCGGGTTCGAGTTTTCTGAGAGGTCCGAGGGGTCCGTGATACCCAAAGGGTCTGAGGGCTCCGAGGTGTTTGCTGAGTCCTCGGTGCCTGCCGTCATTGCAGCCACCGAGGTACTTATGGCCCCCAAAGAAGAACAGAAAGGGTCCTCCGACGCAGGTGACTCCTCCTCCATGATGTCGAGGGGCTGGCTGTCGCTGGAGACCTCGGGGTCTTCCGTCGCGTCGCTCCACGGGGTGTATAAGCATTCGCAGCAGACATACTATAGGTGCCTTAACCTACAGGACCTTAACCTTGAGTGGACAGGGCTTGAACTAGCAGGTCGTTGCGGATATGAGTGAGCAGGAAAATGCACGTGATGTTCGTTACCTGCGGTCCGGGCGGAACGATGGGGACTTAGATAGAGGCGATAGTGAGGCGCCGGTTTCGTTGAGCTTGGCGGCGGCGACACGGCTGTTGACAACGGTGTCCAACTCTGCGCTCCAAGGTGCTGCGCTGAATAGACTTCAGGAAGTTCGACAACTCCGGCGACCGCTTTGATGCGATCGTCAGGCGAGGTGCCGAAAGGCACGGTAACGCGCAACCTTAAATCACCGGTGAGACATGGTTGTATAAAAGCAATATTAATTGTGCCGCAAAACCTTGTGAACGAAAATTTTACGAATAAAATTACGCTGCTGTGATTCTGTACTAATCTGCAATACAAGTTTTGACAGGACGAGCTTTTCTCTTTGTTTTTACGCAAAAACATGAATTGTAAACGCAAATAGTGACCACTGTAAAGAAAATAAATTGAGCCGTCATCACGGCACCTCGAGCCTGGGAATTTCAGTACTCTGGGTACATTGAGGGATTCTAGGCAGAGCCTCTAATCTGCCGTGAAGTGACCTTCCCCTAAATTGACCCCGTAAGTGTGAAGTCACCTCTCCAAACAAACCGTTGCTAATGGCGTTGTTATGGATGAATACATGAAACTGGATTTCGCTCCGAAAGAACAATCGGTAAAAAATCGAACGTTGTATTTAAACGTCTAAAAAAATAGATAAAGGAAGCCTAGATTTTATACTTACCACGACAGAAGTTTGACGAGGACCGGCTGTTTCTGAAATATTTACGACGGCAACGTAGCTTCCGGCCATCCAGACGTCTCCAGATGCCTGTTGCAGACTACGAACGTATGCCGAACGCAAACAGAATGACTGAACTATGCCGTCTACAACAGTTCGAATGATTTGCGAAATATATTTTTATTTTGTATTTACTTTGAACATGGAAGGCCGAAGAAAACTGATCACGTTTAGGAAAACTATTCAGGACTCTAACGTGAGCGGTTCGAGACCCCGAACTTCGCTTTTCAGATTCGTAGTAGGGCTGTGTGTTTCGTACCTGCCTCGTAATCATGAAACTAAGGAAACATCCTACTTCCTTCGTTGTTTAATAAGACCCCAAGCGTGCATGACTGGGAGTGAGAAAGAACTCTTCTCTGTGCCTCTAGAAGATTCGAGTTTACTCTTACCTTGAGTGTAAAAGAGAAGGAGGCCAGAATGACTTCGCCTAGTCAGTCTTGCCCTAGCTCACCGACGAACATTCTAGGTCAAATGGTCGAGATGCCGAGAATAGCAGACAAGGAGCCGAGCGCGGCTTTGCTGACTCGCAGCCAGCTGTCGCGCCGACACATCGTCGCTCGCTGTGGCCGCCGTCGCTGCCCTTTCTTTTGTTTCTAGGCACAAGTTCTCCGATTAAATATTTATTTTCTGTTTTACACTTGTCGATCTGTTTCAATCTACGACAGTATATGTCTGTTACAGACAGTTCGTTTGACAACACACATGTGCACTGAACCAAATGTGCTGTCAGAAATCCTTAAAACGTGTGCTGGCCTTCGACCTTGCTACGCTTCACGTCGTCGTCACCGTACGTAATTCGGCTTCACAGTGTTTTCACATTCTCAAATATTGCGGAAGCGAGCTCCACCGGAATGCGTTAGCGCACTCGCGCACCTCGAGCGTCGATCAAAGCTGTGCATGGGCATTCTTCCCTCCGAAATCCCACAGAAAGTCGACCCCGAGAATCGAAGTTTCATCAATCGTCACCAACCTCATTCAACGCGGTCGTGTACTCCCTCAGATGGGAATCATCGAAGCCGCGAAGCCATCCTGTCTTCTGCTAGGAAGGTAACACCGGTTTCGAAACTCTATTACGGGCTTTTGTCATCGCTTTAGCACTCTTAATCTGGGGCCGGCAAACGTCACGGCTATAGCCGTGACATTCAACGTTTTCAGGATTTAGCCAAGATTTAGCCGCGAACTGATCCGGCCCCATCAAAGTTGCCATGTACAACGTCATGGCTGCTGTTCACCCCCTCCCTCTTTGATGGTGCGAATGGCTATATAGGTGGCTCCGTAGGCGGCCCTGTAATTTTTGGCGGCCCGTTTGTGCAGGGCCGGCAAAAACGGGCCGGCTATGCACGTAATAGTGGAAAAAAAGACTCTGCTTTCCGCTAGATGGCGGCAGTTGCGGCCACCCAGCGTGCCCCGCGGGCGCAGCCAGCGCATTTCTCTTCTCGTTGTGCCAGGACGACGAATTTTGAACGTACGAAGTACGAATCTAATCGGAAGCATCTGCGGGTGACGTTTGTTTCTTATCATGGTGATGGAAGCCTATGTTAGAGTGTGCGCCGAAGCCGCGGGACAGTGAGTTAGTTCTTCAGGATGCTCACGCCGAAGGATATCAAAGGCGGGCGGTGTAACCATGACGGAACATGTGAATTCGATGGCTTCACACGGCCTGCTGATCTGGCGGCACGACCAGCACGATCACCACTTCTGGGCCAACTTGGCTGGTGCTATTACTGCGGGCACAGTCCTCTTCAGCATAACCGACTGGGTAATTATGTAGCTCACTGGCTAATAACGGAATAGAGTCAAGTGTTGAAAGAGTTCCTAACTAGTAACTTTTGTTCTCGTTAACAGAGGACTTCTTGGACCCTCTCCTGGATGATACAGGTATCTATACACCATATTTTTGTATTCTAAGAAGCACGTTTGAAATCACCTCTTTTCATATTATTCGGATACCGGCTGGCGTCGCCGGTGGAAAGCGGAAAACAGGTTTACTTCATTTCACCTTAGCATGGACTTACCACAACGGCTACAAGCGCGGACTCTTCGCGTCTGACGTCGGCTCGGATGCGCACAAGCACTCGTGGAGGGTGACAATTTTTAAAGTTCTCGGGTCACAGTCGCAGCCCTTATGGTTTGCCTATGGTAAGCTGAGGCAGATAAAGCTAGCCGGTTATTCCTCAATGGTGGACACCAGCATTTTCCAGCGACAAGGTGTAAATAGTTTATAGGGGGTGCTTTTTCTTGCCGAAGTGTCCGCCGATAGAGCACGGCGTATACGGCGCACTCATCAGCTTGCCGTCCGAGGTATATAGTCGTGCGTCTCGGCCGGCGTCGACGATCGCGTTGAGCAAAGGAGGACGGCCACACAAGGAACATTTATACTAAAATTGATGATGAATGTAACATCTACAATACACTAAGTTTGTCCTTGTGCGTGCACCCTTCTTTGCTCACGCGACCGTCGACGTCGGCCGAAATGTTCTTTCTGTGTGAATGAGCCTTCAGGGGAGACTCGCGTCCCTGCGCTAGACGTCAAAGCGTGACATGTGAGGACAGTCTCCGCCCACCGCGTCGCAGCCTACGACGTACCGCTGTCCGCAGTGAAGGGGTGCCACACTGATTGCTTTAATTAGCATGTTGAGCTTTAATCGGTACGCGCTCGGAAGCGAGAAAGACAGGCAGGCGTTCTACGCACGCCCGAGCAAAGAGAATATACTCGGGTGTCTGTGTCTCGGATGGCTTCTTTCCAGCTGTCGCTGTCCCCATCTTACGCAGAAATCTTACCAATTTTTTATAAGTTTGTGCTCATGATGTAACGAAGTATACATGTTAGATCTTATTTCAGGCACAAAGTTGGGGTCGAATTAGGATTATTTATGAAAAAAAAGAAAGATTTGTGGTGGTGCAACTGCGCGAACCGCAAGTTGCACACATTTTTGTCCTCATGTTATTAGAAATTGAAACGTCTAAGGCGGGAACTAACCTTTTCCAGCTTATAGAGGTAGCATGCAACTGACTCTTTGCATTTCCCTGATCGTAAAGTACAGCTTCGAATGTCGATCCCTGACGTTAATCGACCTATGCAGAACACGCGTATCGTTTTGCACGCCCACGCAGAAGAAGGCTCAGATAAAAAATTGAAGACAAATTCGAGCAAGCGTTTAAATCCGCTCAACTCGCATGCGCAGAACAAGCGGCCACGTGATCTGGACGCCGATTATATGCCGCCAATGTTGATCAGTAGCTACGCGCTGGGAGTTGGCAAAACACAGGACACGCGCTGAGAGTTCTGGACATTGCGTATGGCTCGGCTGATTGTCGTCGTTGCAGCGATTGGACACGGGCCACTACCCGAATGCTTCATCGAGCTAGCAATTCATCACGAGCCAAATCGAGTACCCGCGCAATGCTCAGGGTCCAATCTATGAACCGCATTCAAATATCGTCACTTGGGTGTACTGCGATCCTCACATTACGTCATCAAATTTTGCAAGAAGAGATTAAATGAAAATGATCGCTATTTGTTCTTGAAATTACAGCGAAACAAAGGATTTCTTGGCCAGTGGCGTTGCGTGCGAGTATCCTTGAGTCCCACTAGTGCCAGTGAACTCGTCTAAAGCGAGAAACTAATCCAATTGAATATCGTTGCAACTCCTATCGGAGGTAGCATGCCTGACTCCTTTCCATTTCCCTACATCTTAAGTAATGCAGTATAACGTTTGGTGACACTCTAAGAATAAGCTTTTATTAGGCTAACTGAATTTAGGAAATGTATTGTATTAAACAATATTTTTGAAAAAAGTCGAACTATTTATTTTACAATATTTGACGCAGTTTAGCAAGGTGTTTACCCTGACGTGACCATACTTTTAAATTTAGTAATTACAGAAAGTTAATTATTCAAAATCTTTGACACCATAATTATCCAAACGTCAAATGTTATGAATTTTTATATTAAACAAAAATAGCTGTTTATGTGCGACGTGTAGTTTTTGAGCAAACGATTTAGTCGGTGTTTCATGACGCAGCCTGTATGATATAACCATGAACCTGTAGATCCTGGCAAGTGGACAGCCTCAGCTCCCCTTCCTGGTGGCGTCGAAATTTACTGGTTTGTTCCCACTCTGCAAACTGCCACCAAAGCTCTATTCATATGACGTCAGACTGCTTTTTAATGTCCAGTAACTAAACATAAGCATGGCCGCCGAGAGCAAATGCGGTTATCTAATTGGCGAATTTGTTTTCGCTTATTTTGTTTTCCGCAGAGCTCACGAATAAACGTTTTGTTAGCGGCCATGTTTGTGGCCGATGACTCAACATTTGTATAGACTCTAACATCCAGCAAGCTACTTTCTAAAAAACCAGCTGTTTGCTAAATTTTAGAACGTAATTAAGATAAAAGACATAGTTCTCTCTCCCCTATTAACTTATAATGAAATGCTGAAAATTCTTAATCGCAGCGGCATCATGCCTTGATGACAGAGGCAAATGGCCTTCGGACGTGCCGCGGACACCCGTCTTGTGGCACGGCGTACCGGTAGACTGCCCAGCACAGTTGGCTCGGAGAGCTCACCTGCAACTGCGGCGGGTCCAGCTCACCAAGTGTGTCCACTGAAAGCAGCGGCCATGCTTCCCACCAATATTTCAGCAAGTGACACAAGTTTTCATATGCTTAGCTACCAATCCGGGTGGTCTTCAGCTCTGCATCTAATTAAAAAAAATAAATGGATTGTTTACCTGCGGACCCACTGTTCTTTTAAATGTTTTAAAAACCATCGGCCTTGCCCTTGAAGCGGTTCCTGTAGCATTTGCTCTCCCCTAGAGCACTCGGGAAGTGAACCGCCATGGCACTGAGATGATAGAAAAAAATTTTCATTAGATATTGAGAAGACACACGGCTTACAAAACATTATTTACTTTTTATCCGACAATTTCTAACCTTACTTCGAGCCCCTATGCATTTGTCCATGGTAACGGCCCTAGCAACCTTTTTTTTTTTTTTTGGAGCGGAGCGCCGTGCTGTGATAGTAAAGGTTCTTTGCTTCGTTGTTCTGTCGACGATGGATGTTTCATCGCTGCCGGGCGTCGCTTGTTGAGAAGCTTCCGGACGTCCAGCAATTCCACTCGCACCTGTGACTTCGCTGGCACACCACCAAACCGCTAAGACGTACGTAAAGACGAAAAGTAATTTAATAGAAAATTCAGGACTAGCAAACAAACAAGGTTTCAAAAATTGTACGGTGCCAGATATCGACGCACTTGTTGCCGGAGTGTGGGGTGGGAGGGTGTTGCTGCGAAGTCCGTCTCTCTCCGCTCCCAGTTCCAGACTAACTCATTCCGCGGGCAAAGACCAAAGCAGACCTCTCAAACCAAAGCAAGCGCAAACGAAACCAAAGCAAACTTCTAAAAGCGAAGCAAGCGACAACAAAATTAAAGCAAACTTCTAAAGGCGAAGCAAGCGACTACAGAACCAGAGCAAGTGGGAAATGAGTTTTCAAAGAATACGTTAACAAGTTCCCGTTTCTTTGCACGTGGGGTCCAGGGAGCCGTGGAGGGTTCGCTCTGGTGAGGCGAGGCCAGCCCCGCGCCCCGGTCATAATTCACACGAACGGTCGCCGGGTTCCAGATGGCCCCCGCTCTAGTTAGCGAGTGGATGACACCGGACACCAGGCGCATCTTCGAGGAAAGCCCATTGTTCCGAGCCAGTTTCGTTCTTTGGCATTCCGCCGCTTAATATAACATGAAACCCTTTTAAAGGAAAATAAATAGGGTTTAGCCCCACAACCTTACAGTGACGTCCTCGCTTATAGGGTCAATGCGGAGAGCAAGTTCGTCCGCTTCTTTACACAGGGGTTGCGATGATGTCAGAATGACAAGCTCCTATTGGCTGATTGAAAAAGACAAAATAGTGGGTAGACCTTGAGGCATCTAGCATTGAGCTCTACCCTCTATCCTCCCAATCGTAGCCAATCGGAGCTCGCCGTAGTTCTGACGTCATCGCAACTCCTCCGCAAGAAGCTGACGACCTGCTCTCCTCATTGCGTCTGACAAAGTAAATATTGCTAGATTTTTTTTTATTTCCAGGGAAAAAAGAAAAACACACATGTCCCATCTATAGAGTTTATATATATATTATTTCAGTTTTTTTTGAGAAAGAGGTGGCTTCTTATGTTCTGGTTTATTTCTTAACGATTCTTCATTGAATATTGGCGAGTGCCGCAGTCTCAATAAAACGCCTCGTAACGCCCAGCGTTTCTTAAGATGTCAATGACTATACGGAATCATTTTGTGCATTCCAATTTTATTCGCGGGATCAAGGAATCAATCATTCGTTTTAATAAAAAGGACTAAAGCTCGAACGATCATTTCGTTGTAAAGTTTGAAGCTTCTTGATTAAGTTGGAACAAAACAGTAAAAAAGAAGGCAATATCTGAAAGCTTTTCAGTCGGCCTTAAAACATGAGATTATTATTATTATTTTTTGTTTAATTTCAGCACGTTTTTGAAGTTTGTCGAGCTGAGCTTTTGTGCACCCATTTACCCGACTTCCATCAGAGCGTCTGCAGATGTTTCCTGCTCTTCCCGTGACCTAGATCCCGTAGCTTTACGACCGGCGTCAAGGTACTGCAGCGTTGTTTTTATGAACGTTCGTCCTTCAATTGAGACCGGGGTGAATGCGTCGATACACCGGAAAGGAGGTATAACTGCAAAAAAAAAAAAAAATCCCGGGAAAACAAAGAAAAGTTGAATAGAAACTGCCAATCCGTAGACCTCTGATAGAGCTCGAGCGTATCCCTGGAAAGCAGACAAAAGTTAATAAATACTAAACATGGGACCCAAGGTAGAAGATAATTGCCAACAAAACCCACGCACGAGCGGCGGCTAACCACGACGATGTTTACTTGGAACTACCATCGAACTCGGAGCTGGCGCCTGTTCTTGTTTTTTTAGGCGGAGCCATTTCCTCTCTTTCGGTATTTAAAAGGATACGGTCCACACTATCTGTATCATTTCACTGACAGTTGGCGGTAAAGCACGAGACATGGCCTTCGCATTGCTGTTCCTGACTGTCTGCGCCGCTCTGTGCGCCTTCATTATGCCCTGCTTAGCCACTGTGCAAAAGCCCACGCTGACGTCATGTTCTGGTAACTATGAAGCTGGTCACGACTGCCACTCGCGAAATACGTTGTACCTCTGATAATGGAATGAGATCATCGCGCATCGCGGGGAAGCCAGTTGCAAGTTCTGTAGGGTATTTGGTCGCTTTGAGTGCACGATGTTCAAAAACAATATTCGAGTTGTCAAATTTCTGCAGCAGCACACGCTTTAGAATGTTTGGCAACAGTCTTAAAAATGAAGCCCCTTTGAAAAGAGAGAAAAATATCATAAGTGATTTGACAAACATATTAGAAATTCTATAATTTATATAAGACGTATCCAAGATCTTATATGCTGTCTAATGTTTATGGGGCTCAACCAATAATAGTCTTCACTAGGAAGGAGAGGGTGCGAGGAAGGTGTTATTTTTACGCTGGTTTGCTCAAGGTCATATTTTCAAGGAATCGCAGAACTCATCGTTTGTCCAAATACTAACTTCTACTTTACGTTGCTTATAAGGTCACATAGCCTCGGGTATATGTTGTTCTACGAGGGTTGTCGAGTGTGACGAATCAATATGTATTGTTGACGGGGTACCTGTAAGAGGGAATAAGTTGATTTGTGCCATTTCTTACATTTGTATTCGCGGAAAAGCAGGTTGTACCCGCGCCACTTTTATTTTTTCTTCTGGGAGATCCTAGATATTCATTCCCGTCAAGCTGATTTGAAATATTAACCTCGACTAGCACGGGAAAAAAAAGTGGAGGCCCTCTTTGGGGGCTGCACTTCTGAACTTATACAATGCAGTAAGAGGCACGTGCCCTCTTTATTCTTGAACAGGCATAGTTTGACAAGAATTGCTAACTTCAATTTCAAATAAAAAAAATGAAAGCAAATTTTGGTGGGGATGAATATATAAAAGGTTCCAGATATTCTTTTTTTTTTGTGGTTTTGCTCTTTAGAAGATATAATTTATTCCTTCGGAGAAAATCTCTGTCAACAAAGTCCCCGACAACTTAAAAGACGAAGCGCGTGACTTATTTTCTTTACGCTTTCTTTTTGTTCTAAATCGTTCTTGGACGTTCTTATCGTCTGATCGCTTTACCTTATTGGCTGCGGAGGGATCATAAAACGTTCGGGAATGGCCGCGCCCGGCGTTTCTCAAGCTCTCAGTGACTGTAGTAAAAATAAGTTGATAATGAGTAACTGTTCTATGTACGGATACATACCTGCTATTTTTTAAACTCGGCGTAATAGAAATATCTTCGTTTCTAACGTTATTAAAAAAATAGTATGTTTATATTTCCGGGTGAAGCTGGTAACATTCAGCATTAAGATTTAGCTCTATGATAACGACACCTATGAGTGGGCGAATGGGCGATCGGAGAACCACACTGTCAAAATAGTGCCGTTTATATCTGACGGCGCATTCGCAACCACAGCTAGAAAAACTAACAAGTAAAACACGAACATGTCAAAGATGAAACGCGTCACTGGGATTTCCAACACCCGGTGTCCGGTTGCTCGTGTGTGGTATACAACAAATAGGGGGTATTCTGGAGAATAGAGGGCGTGTTTTCCTCATACAAACACACACGCACGCACACACGCACGCACGCACGCATGCACGGGCGCACAGACACACACACACACACACACGCACACACAGACGCGCACACACACACGCGCACACACACACACACACATACAGCAAACAACTAAGACAACTGCCGAACGCTCATTCCCCGTCCTGGTGAAAGGGTAGCGGTACGGACCAGGTACCTCGTGGGGACGGCGAGCACTACGCCTGTCACATCACGTGATGCCCTGACGTCACATGATTCTATGACGTCAGGTGATGCCATGACGCCACGTGACTCTATGACGTGAGGGGTGTCACTTGGCGTCATGGTCAACGTTACCTACTCAGTTGTGGAACTCCCGCTGGGGAAGGTACCCCCCTCACTGCCTGCAGTCCACCTCCCGCAGAGCTGTGTACTGGGAGAGGTTAGCCATTCATTGGTCTGAATAGGCGAGCATCTCGGGGCCAACTACAGGCCTCAAAACAGCCCCTAATGATGGCCATGAGCTCTGAAATTGCGACTGGACTAATTTAAGCCGTTCTAGCGTCACTCGAGTAAAAAGGTATAACTCTTGGTCACTGAAAACTTGGCGCATGTGAGGTTTTCGTCAGTTTCATATTCAGCCGTAGAATAAACGGACGTCCGCTGCCAACCAGGGCTGACTTGCTAAAAACAGCGTTTCAGCTGAGACTGGGTGAAAGAAAGCACTATCAAAGCTGCAGTGCACGAGCTGAGCGGGACTCAAGCCGCGTCTCAAGCGCCCCACCCTTTGCACTGTTTTCGTTCAGACGGTCTATGCTTAGACGCCGTACTAGCAAGCCGGCCATAAGCCAATTGTCACCGAGACGCCGAAATTGAACGCTTCTATTTCACGCATCAAATGTCGTTTCCAATACAGTGACGTCGCGGTCTGCTGAACGGTAGACGCGGTGTCGCACTTTCAGTTTACGCTCTAACCGCGGGGGAGTATTAGGCGCTGGCGGCGGCCTTTGCTCCGCCCAGTGGCCAAACTCTCCCAAATGTACGGCTCTGGCCTCCCGTCGTCTGAAGCGCCATCTAGATTTTCCTCTCAAAACTGTGTGTTCCATAAAGTACGGTGAAACGACATCTATGCGCCGAGAAAGTGAGGGAGAGGTGGAGACGCCAGCGCGCGGTGGACGTCACAATGCCGAGCTCTGGTTGGACTGACTAGTGGGTAGACCTAAAGGTAAATGAATTTGTCCCCAATGCACTCGTTGAACACGCTTGAACGCAAAACGCCGGCGTCCGGCGTTTGGCTTTCGCTTTCGAACGCGTTCGACGAGTGTGGCGGAGAAAAAGACAGTCCTTTTCTCTACTTTTACCCTTAAGCTGAGACTGCTGCCAAAGCTACAAGCTCTAGCTAGCCCGCGCTCGCGGCTCCTGAGATGTGCATTTCTAGCGCGAGCGCTCGTTCAGCGGAAGAACGCTTCAAAGCAGCGAACTCGAGCTCTCGGTGAACGGAGTATAATCATTCCAATCTGAGCTTGGTGTTCTGAATTCTCCGCGCGCTCTCGTGTTCTCCTTCCCCTCACTTACTCGGCGCATACTACCATAGCCTCCTATAGACCAACTCAACTTTTTGACGTCACGGCACTGTGGTGGCGCTTCTGTCGGCACTGCGCATGCGCATATGCTTTGCCTGACGCGATTATGGTTTCTGCGCACGCGCAATGCCCACACCTGGTGTAGGCAAACGCGGGCTTGTTTGTAATAAATGTGTTGGTTTATATTCTGAAAAATTCTGGCACATCGCCACGAGAGGCGGCCGCCGAAACGGAAAAGGTGGAGCGGCAGGCACCGGACGGGGAGAGGAGCGCCACGTGACTGGCGCCCCGCTGCAGCGAGACGCCGAAACACACTTCTCCCGAACGAACAAGTGTGTTTCGGGCCTTCGCCGTTGAAAAAGCTGTGCGCTGACGTCCAGGTTCCCCTAAAGCCCTTCGATGTATCATGTGTCAATGCTTGTCTTTCAAGTAGCGCAAATGCGACAGTGCACGAGACCCGTGTTTCGAGCGCCCCTTAGAAGCAAATGGCGGAGCAGCACTCAAATGAGCGGCCCTTGGAAGCGAATGGCGGCGGAGCACCCGCACGTCGCACGTGTCTTGCGATCTTCCTTAACAACGGTTGGCGGTACTTGTAAAAAACGCCTTTATCAAGGGACTTTAGGTTCACCGAGAAATGGCTCTTTGATGCTCTGTGCTACCAGATCCTCGCGCTCCAAGTCTGCAACCGGGCACTCTATGGTTCCATCGTCGAACTGCCAGGCCTTGTGAGTTTAGAGGAGGCTATGATACTACATCTCACGAACATCTGCAGCAAAGACGAGGGCATGGCCGGGCACGACCGCGTGGCGTTGGAATGTGCCTCCTACGTACGAATTCTTGTACAAACAAACGGGTTCAGCTGAGCCAGGCTCACGCGCCAGTGCCTTTGTCTTTAGTGCAGGCATTTGTGCGAAACATACGTATTCCGTAGAATACACTGCAGTTACCATAGCAGCCGTCCCCCAAACACAGTGGCGCGTCGAACGACGGGAGGTGAGCCTTGGGGGGAGAGGGAGGATGAGGGGAGGGAACTGATAGTGCAAGTAGCGTCGATGGGCAGTTCCGTAACTGAGCTAATTTAGTAACTTTGCTCATGGTCTCGCCTAACGTCGCAGAGTCACGTGACGTCAAGGTGCCACGTGGTGTCACAGTGTCATGTGACGCCATTATGTCACGTGTCATAATGACGTCCCCGGGCCCTATGGGCTTAGGTACTTTATATATATGAGTCGAAACTTGGCGTCAGAATCCTTCATGACGGTTATTCATGATGGATGTTTTAGTAAAATTCCACCGATACAGCACATGCTTTCTTAAAGCACACACACACACACACACACACACACACACACACACACACACACACACACACTCGTTTTTTTTCTTATACACTCGGCATATATGTAAGAATGACTGTGCACACATCCTGAGCATAACTCGAATGTTGTTGCAGACACGCAAGTGCTGTTGGTCAGCGACGTGACAATCAGCAATGCCAAGGTGGGCGAAACGCTGCTCTTCAACTACACGGGTGAACTGACGGGCAACCCCTTAAACTCCCCTGTGCTCATTTTCACCATGACCAAGAAGAGTGACGGCAGCGAAATCCCCTGCCTCCTTAGCGTGGGATCCTGGTAAGTTCTTCGTTTGGTTTGAATTTCGTAGGCGTTGCTTCGCTTTCTCGCTTTCTTTTAAAACGAAAGCATTTCACTGTCCCATGGAGCGGAGCTACCGTTGGCTGGGACAGCGAAAAATGGGCAACTAAAGGCAGTTAAAATGGCTGCGACGGCTGTGGAGCTAAGCCGGCGTTGCTTGTAACCATGAAAAACGAGTCACTAAGGATAACGGCAGTTAAAATGTCTGCGGCGCGTCATAGTTCCAAAGAATGCCAGCCCACAGGGAAGCCCTCTCCCTGGCGCTTCGGCCCGCACGCCGGTTAAAACGGGGAGGGTGGAGCGCCGGAGGGGGAGGGGTGCGCGCTGCAGCCGATTCTGCTTTTCCCGGCGCCGAGGAACATGGCGGCGCCTTATGCATCTGCATCGTCGGCGGCCGCTACCTCGGCAGCAGTGAAACGTGGCCGTCCACGCCAGTGCACCGCAGACGAACTAAGGGAGCGGAAGAACGACAGTCATGCTTTCGCATTCACAACGTATAAGAAGTGCTTAGGTGTCCTTGGAATTTTTTCTTCCATTCCTCAGTAAGCACTCTTGCAAACTCCGTTCCACTTGAAGTTCGACCGCGGCCGAAGCTATGGTCCGATGGAAACAATCAAGCAGCTCGAAAAAATGCATCGTCACGGTGCTCCTTGTTGCTCGTCTTCACCTGTTTGGCATACCACCGACTAAACCAATCGCAAGGCACAGAAAAAAGCGCAGAATCATAAGGCATTCACTGTACGTGATTGCTTTTAGTGACGCTCGAAGTATAGGTTGAGTGTGTGTGTGTGGGGGGGGGGGGGGGGCTGAAGATAAGTTATTTTAGAGCGCAGCTCTTAGGCGTCCGTTTCCGGGTTGAGCGGCGTCGCCGTCGCCGTCGGCGTCGGCGTAACCACGCGCGTTGCATTATGAGACGTCACAGTTTCCCTGCTAAATTTAGCGGGGAAACTGAATTGGTGTTGAGGTCACGTGACGTTAATTTCAATGCTAAATTTAGCGGGAGATTTTTCTGCAAATAGCGGGAAACTTTCCCCATAAATTTAGCGGAAAACTTTGCGTCATTTTCCCCGCTAATTTTAGCTGGGAAATTTTCGCTAAATTTCCCGCTAAATCTAGGGGAGAATGACGTCTCATGACTCGGTGTCACGACACCTATGAACAAATTCAGTTTTTCTGCTAGATTTAGCGGGATAATTGATGTCGCATGCTCTCAACACCAATTTAGTTTCCCTATTAAATTTAGCGGGGAAAATGACGACTTGGTGTCACGTCACCTATGAACAAATTCATTTTCTCGGCTAGACTTGGCAGGAAAATTGACGTCACGCACGGAGGAGGAGAAAGTACGGAGGAGGAGGAGAGGAGAAGGGGAAAGGTGGAGGAGGAAGTAAAGAGGTGGAAGAGGGAGAAAGGAGGAGGAGAATAAGGGGAGAGGAGGATGGAAGGGGAGTAGGGAAGGAGGAAGAGGAGAGGAGGAGCATGCGAGGAGCAGGAAAGGAGGAGGAGGAGGAGGTATGGAGGAGAGGAGGGGGATACCCTCTCCTCCTCCTCCTTAGGAGCTACGCTCTAATTTCGCTGTGCAGAGATTTGTAAACGCCTTTAATTGTTCGTCTTTTTGCATTGTTTATGTAAAAATATGCTTTTGCAGACATTACAATCTGCGTTTTGTTTACTATCCTCGCGGGTTCCTTCTTTCCTTCCGCTACGTCGTGAGACGAGCGCCTGGTGCCTGGATTGACTTGACGAGAGTCTGGCGTCTGCCTTCGATGCATCCTTGTTTGGGGCTGAGGCCCCTCTCCCCCCCCCCTCCATAAGAATACTAGGGTAATCTCTGGCCCCCTTAACCCCCCCCCCTCCTCCGGTTCCGGCGGCGTTTCTGACTGCTTAGGTCGGCGATACCAAACACGCAAAGACGATGAGCGCAGTGGCGACGGACTTCTTTTTAAACATCTTTTTAGCTGCGGCGTTCCCCGAACTTTCGCCTTATGCACATGACTTTACCACTATCGGGATGACTCCTTTATCTGTGCAGTGTTTATCGGATGTGTAACGGTACCACCTCGGTAGAACAGCAGATTGGGGCTCCGTGGAACAACCAGTGTCCGATCGCACCCCTGAACTACAAGAGCAGCGTAGGCATTCCCATTCCTGGTCTGGCGAGCTGGATCCTTGGGGTAAGCTCACTAACTAAAAGAGGACATTGTGGAGGGTATTTCTTGTCCTTACTGTAGCAAAAACATACTTGTTATCCCTTTTCTTTTAGGACGGAAATTTGCATCTCAAGATCGAAATTGCAGATGGCGAGACTGTCGAGGGGTGCGAGGAGTTCGACCTCACAATCGAAAAATAAAACGGAAGCTGGTATCACGCAACCGAATGACGGCACCGGGTACCCCATGTGACTTGTCGTAGTCCAAAACGGCTATTTGTTGCAGCAGCGTTTTTTTTAAGTGATAGTTTTAAATGAGGACTTTTTATGGGCCTTTCTTGGTTGTGTTTGTTTGACCGCACGACGTCATAATTTTATGTGATCTACTGGCACCAAGCAATATCATTTTTTTTATTTATTGCACGTAACATTAGTGCTATGGAGGACTATAATAGGTGTGGGTTACTCAACAATTTACAATACAACGATCGACAACATATCAACAATAGGAAAGAAACCTATTTGCATGAAAATATTACGCAGCGCATGTTTGTTATCAATGCTATCAGTACCACAGAACAGACAACCAATATGACATGACCCAAGAAACCCAATAATGCAGTAAAGCGTCATGTAGGAGTCGATGTTCGCTAAATATAGCAGAAAACTTGACGACCTGCAGTTTCAAGTCGTTGTGTCACGCTAACCATCACGACCGGTGGCGTCAATTTTCACGATAAATTTGTCGGGGAAATTCATGTCACGTGACCTACAATTACATGACCTAATCACCCGACCTCAGGTTACGCGACTTCGGGTCACGTGACGGCTATTTCTTACCGAAAATTCTCATCAAGTGCTATATCGCCTTCATTGCATTTGACGGAATGTTTAAAGGGTAACTCCGGTCAAAAGTCGAACCAAAATAAATAACCGATATCGATTTATGGAAACTCAATTCGAGCATTGTCAAAAGAAACCGCGCTCTACTCCGAAACCGATATTAAGAAGGCCACTACCAGCCTGTCAGCGGGTCATTTAGTGGGTTGGCACTTTGTCAAGCAACGTTTTGTCCTGATGTCATACTAGTCCAATTCGTACCCAACGAGGCCAAGCCTAGCCGAGCAGGTTAACTTGTTCGTACCTACGGTTCTTTCTCCGTCTTTTTCTGCTGCGTAATGCAGCCGTACCAGCGGACGATCTCTGCTTGTTATGCTATGTTTTAGTGGCCGTCTTAGGTGCTTCTCAGCGATCGCTCGCGAAGGTGATTTACTCCCTGCCTCGCTCAAGCGCGTGGTGGTGCAGAAGGTGCCATTCGCTGGCAGCTAAACTTTATTCCCTTCCGGTCAGAGCGTACTTATGATTCGCCTCCACAAGGCTTCGGCAACGTGGATTGCACACCACCAAGATTGTAGTTCTTCTCAGAAAATATGTGGGGGTTCGTTCTGAGGCTGCGTCCTTCGTGGCAAACTCGTTTTTCTGCCGGCAGCAACGAATGTGTACTGATATTTGCTACGGACACTGATCTCAATGACAATTGCTGGATCGCGTTTGACCAGCTCTGCTAATGGACCGGAATGCGGCCACGGTCGGCCATCTTTAGGTAGAGGTATATCATCTCTAGCCATCATAGTAATATGGCGGACAGCGCAATGGCGGCAGGCTGCCATAAAATAGCCGTAGATCTAGTACACTGTACCATGGGTGATATTTCGTGCTTCATTGAGGTTGTTCGACGAAGCAAATTCTTGAAACCCGGCGTGAACGGTAGCCTCAACTTTGAGGACCCGGCGAAAGTTCTACGAAAGCGCAGCACGGGGAAAGCAGCGCAGCTCGCATCGAAAGCAGACTACGTACCGGCTTCTGCTTTCGATGCTTCTTCGATGCGACTTTTGATGCGTGCTGCGCTACTTTTCCCCGGTGCTGTGCG
>JAZHYW010064975.1:0-12924 GCA_037355805.1 Ixodes ricinus | reverse complement strand
TACTTCGTTCAGTTGCGTATTGCTCACGTGACCTAGCCGTTCGGGAACACCCGGTGAACTTTCGTCGATCCTGGAGGACCGTTCGACTGGTTCGGCGACAGCCTCCAACTTTTAGCAAAAATCGACGACCTTGTTTGGCCCGACTAGATCACAATTGTTTTGGAATTTTGGGAAACAAATAATTTATATTTCATTCTTTTTATAAAATGATTACCAATATTTAGTTTATTAATGTAAAAAAAAATCGAACAGTAAACCTAATGGATACTGCACTTTCCCTCCTCCAGGCGGCGTTAGCCGCAATTTTTGCGCGTGCGAGCAAAACTTCCCAACTTCGACACGCTCGCGACCACCCCTAGCCCTTGCTGCCCCTTTCACTCCGAAGACGACGTTGAAGCGGAGGCTGCGAGGTGCCTGCTGGACCCATCCATTGTCGACTTTGGAACCACGTGACCTAGCTCTCCCGCGTGGACAGACGCGCAGTGAGGGCGGACAAACCGACTCGTCGAAGCCGGCTGTAGACGCGACGCCCGCCGAGAGCTGTCACTCGTGGTAGAGTGAGTGAGTGGACAGAGTCCAGTTGCCCCAAGGAGAAACGCGGAACAGCAATGACTGGACGACGGACTCAGCGGCAAACCAGACTTGGTCGCGGAATGAGAGCACAAACAAGGTCCTGCAAAACGGGTGTCGTGACGCCATCCCCAACGGAGCATCGCGCGACGGTCGAGAGATGGAGCGAGGGAGACAAGATTCAACACCGCCTAGAAGACAAGGCCGCAGTGCTGACATTTTGGCGTCACCAGCGAAGGCCAACGCTGGACACAGATTGGAAAGGAGTGCTGCGTCAGAGCCCTGCTTCGAGTCGAGTTGGAGCCGAACGATGACGCATTCGTCGTATCCATTCTGTGGCCTGCAGTGTTGGCCTTCGCTGACGACATCTCTATCAGCACTGAGGCCTTTGTTGTCTAGGAGGTGTTCACTAAGTCCTTTCCAGTCGTTCTTGAGAAACGGAGGCGAGAGAAGAAGATGAAAGCGCGCGAGAACGTTGGAATACCGAGCTCTAGTTGGAATGATTAGTGGTAAATAGACCCATTGGGGGGGGGGGGGGGGGGGGAAGCGTGTGGCCGGTGCCATCTTGAGTGTTCGACGAACACGCACGTGCTGGACTGTGATTTTGTAAACATTGGAAAGGCGTATACAGTTGGTCGTGGCTGTGTGCGCGACTGCAGAGCGCGAGCCGACAGCGTGCTTCCACAGTTCTCGCGTCCAATCCACGATCGAGCCACGCTCGACTGTCGTCAGGGTTGTGATTTCGATCCCATAATTACCTCACCGAGCTTTGCAAAGGCAAGACCGAAAGAAGTAGCCCCCTTTTATGCTGGCAATTTAACCGCGACAAAGAAGCTTCTGAATCAGTGGATGTCCGTGCGAGTATACCTACTTATAGTATGCCTCTGTAAGGTCACGAACATTCCATCCCGATACGGTTTCCATGACTCCTTTCGAGATTTTTTTTTCGGTACACGGAGGTTTCAAAACCTTATTTTCAAAGCACCACTGAAGCCCCTCCATCCCGGAGCGCGACGTCATATCCAGAGTTTTCAAAATCTCCGCTCTCCCGCTCCTTCGGCGCCTATCTACCATAGCCTATCAAAGCCATGCACGCGCACTCTCGCTATACTCAAAAAAAAAAAAAGACGTCACGACTGGTGTGAGTGCGGTGGAATCTACCTGGTCACATGAGCAGCGACACGCGCTCGGAGGCAGAAAAAAAAAATCTCGGTATGACGTCACGAGTGGTAGGAGGTTTTCGTGTTTCGTTACATCTCCGTGGAAAACGAACGTGATATTCAGATTCACGGAATAAAAAAAAAAAAAAACCTCTATAATTCGCCTTTAACTCGTTTTTTTTTTCTTTTTAAGAACCAATTTTGCTTTGTTTAACAGCTTTGTAGTATGAAACAGCATAGCTGTACCGTAGGCTCCACGGCTAAGCGGACAAAGATGGCAGCGCGCAGATGGCGATTTTGGGAACGGTCTATAGACCTTTCCAGCGGCAGTCTCGAACGAAGCGACTTACAGCGCGCATCCCTGGTTTTGAGAGGGTACGTCAGTGTTGCCCGACTGCGCTGAGCTGTGGGTTTTCTAGTCAGTGGGCTGTGGCAGCCTGCGTAGGCGCACTTCCGGACGTTGGTGGAGGCTAAATTGCCGCGTTCTATTTATTATTTTGTGTTCTATGGCTAATAGAATTTCTCGGGGTTTTCAAGAATGCATTGTACTATTTTTGGGAACAAAAACAAAGAAATGAAAGCTGTTTTGGTGAGTCCGTGCGCGACAGAACAAATGCAACTGGAATGTTTGTTTCATATTATGTTGATCTTTTTACGGCACCATACACTAAGCCGTGTCAATCTACAAAGGTCTTAACCGTCGAAAATATTTGACCACACAGGATATCCGAACTGCATGGATGTTCCCCTCCCACAACATGAAATTCAACGAGTCTCATCAATCGAACAACATATATTGTACGTACCCCACGGTGCCGCGTTATCCGAACAGGATTTGAGAAAAAGGTCTCAAATAACACAGCATATCCAATTTACAGTGTCGACGATAGTCACTTCACGACGATCGGACGGAATCCGGCGTGTTTTGAGGCACGTTTTGAAGAGAGCTGCTTTTTTGAACAGCATCGAAGCAAATGAACGAACGTGTCTATTCCGTCCCCACACCCCGAACCCGACCCTATCAGCAATTTTTTTTTTTGCGAAACCCGGAACATAGCCGGGAAGGCTTTTTGGAGATTATCTCAACGGAAATAATCCGTCAAGAACGTCGAACTGCCTGCGTCGCGGGCTGCTTGACGTTCGCTCTCTTCGTTCGCTTCCTGCGGAGGCCGAGCAGGCTACGAGCCCTGGTATTCCCTGGTTCTCACAGTGGAAGATAACACACAAAGGGTAAGCATCCTAAACAGGCAAATAAAGTAAAAACTTCCAAGAAAAGCCGGCAAACTCCGAATGCACAATGCAGGTGGGGAGCCACGCTGACCGGGTTTCCACAGCTCAGGCGGGTGGCAGAAATTTCTGGCTGATAGGGGTCGCTCGGTTCGCAAAATGGCGGCGGCCGGAGAGCTCTTTTTGCAAAGGTCTATACACAACGCCGAGCTATTAGCGAATAACATCTCAGAACGCTTCAGTAGCTGGCACCGGCCGCCACCCCAATCAAGCAGCGCAAGGTGCGTGGATGCACAGGCACGTGCAACGTGCAGCCATTGGGAAGATCATGGCGGCGCAGCACCAGTACTGAGCTGGATTTCAGACGCCATGAATTTCCCAGAAGTGGCGCGCGGCGTGCCTCGAGCATGTCTACAACAATGAATGGCGCCACTTTCCCCATGATAAAGGGTCTTTACCGGAATCATATTTTTCGGTGCATAGATATATCTGTCCATCCTCGCGCTGAGCAAGCATGAGAACGACGAAGATACGGGGCAGACGCGTGCCCGATACAAATCGGTCTAATTAAATGCGGGTCGGAAGTAAATTAGCTCCCTGGACGCGCGAGTGCCGCGTCCAAGTTGGTCACAATTGAGATCGAAAGCACTAATTGTTTTCGAAACGAGAAGGAAACGGCAGCAGGCTCGCCGCTCGGGGCGGGAGGGCGACCGACATTTCACACCCAGGCAAGGTGCCAACGCTTTAAACGGTGCTTCGGTACACAAGCGCCCTGCGTGATCGAGGAGGGCGTTGGATCGCTCGCACGTTGTACGGCCGTTGTGTCGTTGGAGCCTGCCGCGCTGCATCCACCCTCCTGCTGATCGCAAAGCGTGCAGCACACGTTAGCAAGAAGGGCGTCGTACCGCCGAGCAGCACAAGCATATATAGCAACCACCGCTAACGCCACACGCGAATGCCGCGCCGCCACGTCACAGCGTCGGTCACATTTGCTGTGGTCATGCCGCGGTGTGATGCGACACGGTTTTTGTCACATTTCTTTCACCATAGCAAGCAGTTGGACGACGGAGCCATAGAGTGCCCGGTCGCAGATTTGAAGCGAGAGCATCTGGTAGCACAGAGCATCAAAGAGCCATTTCTCGGGGCAACGCTCGGGGAACTATATAGGGTGCCTGTAGGGGCTATCCCAGGAAAACTGGCGCCATTCATTGTTGTGGAAATGCTCGAGACACGTGCCGTGCGCCACTTTTAGGAAGAACATGGCGTCTGAAATCTAGCTCAGTGCTACGCTGTGCCGCCATGATCTTCCCAAGGGCTGCACGTTGCACGCGCCTCGTGCATCGACGCACCTTGCGCTACTTTTAAAACATAAAGGGCTTTAAGGGTGACTACATGTCTGTCTGTCTCAGGGTGAAGACATTCATTGTTGCCTTGAATGTGCCAGCGCGTGACGCTCTCGCGCACTCGGTGCGTGACTTCGGCGGTAAAATGGCGTCTACGCATTAGCCAACGCTATACGCGCTCAAGCTGAGTGACACCGCATTGCGCGCACTTCAAAATACATTTAAAAAAAACGATTGGGCGGAAAAATGGCTGAGATGTCACCACTCAAGCTAAAGCGCGCGTGTGTATGAAGGCACTCTAGGGGAACCTGGACGTCAGCGCACAGCTTTTGCAGCGGCGAGGACCCGAAACACACTTGTTCGCTCGGTAAGAGTGTGTTTCGGCGTCTCGCCGCAGCAGGGAACCAGTCACGTGGCTCTCTCTCATCCGTTGTCAGCCGCTCTAGCTTTTCCATTTCCATTTCGCAGCGGCCGCTTCTCGTGGCGATCTGCCAGGCTTTGTTAGTATATCGGAGGCTATCTATGGTCATACACTGGCTACGCTCCAAATCTTACCAGAATAACCTCTCTTACGTCAGCGGGCAATACCACATGACATCGCGAGTAAACGATCCGCGACTCGATTTTGGAACGGCCGGATGATCGCCTGGATACTACGCGGATTGGCTTCGTCTTGGGCTACGGCAAAAAGAAGAAAGCACAACAGCGATGGCAGAAAATAGCAGACGATCCTTTTGATCATGGAGAAAGTACTCGAAGAGACGATAATAATAATGACGACGCGGTGTTTTCTGAAGGGATCTACCAACTCCTTCTGCTCACCGTCGCTTTGAGCTGTATATTGAGATAAAATTACTTACTCCTTACAGTTAGGTACACGTAGCAGAGCGCGTTAGGTGGAGTACAGTTCACAGGGAAAGAATAAAAACACCGAAAATATACGAGGGACAGACACACACAGTTCTTTCAAGAACTGCGTGTGTCTGTCCCTCGTATATTTTCGGTGTTTTTATTCTTTCCGTGTGAACTGTCCTTACAGTTAGACATCAAAAATTTCTATTTATTAATCAGCGCGATCACTGTAATTCTAGTCCAGGTGGCCTAAACGCATATATTCCACGTATTGCAATCGGCACCGATTACATTTTGCAGACATTGCTTCCACACGGTGTAGCGGTATAACGCAGGGGCTCTCTCAAGAGTGATATGTAACTTACGGTCCATTTGATGGGAATATGATTACAAAATCACAAAGAGGAGGGAGATGGGGAAGGGTTGCTGGCTCATCGCATACGTGAAATCTTCGAAGCCTTCACTGCTTTACAAGCGTTGTCCTCTCATTAAAGCGCGAAACACATGTACGACGAAACCGCCCGATCCGACGTCCGATCAGGCAATACGACGGTCGGAGGCGAGGGTATTCAACGCTCTCCGGTGCTACGGAAACCCTCACCCCCCAAGGTCATTCCGGCAGTCCGCACGTCGGATCGGACGGTTTCGTCGTACATGTGTTTCGCGCTTTACACACACTCTGGGGGAAACAAAAATACTACCTCATCATTTACTGCGTCCGAACATTTTCAGCCTTGAACGTGAGAAGACGGCATTCCCTCTAACGCCGAGGACGAGGATGCGGAGAAGCTACATGTTTACGCTCGCACGCTGATAATGACAAGTATAACTTCCCGGGGAAGGTGCACGGTCTGGACGTAACGCAGTCAATTCCTGCGTTGAAAACAGCAAATCGCAATAACCACATATAAATCGCTGCACCCACTTCCTTGTCATTTCGAAGGTCCGCCACCAAAGCAAACGAAGCAAGCGAGCTTTGACGGCTGTGGGCGCAGAAAGCAGAAGGCGAAAAGATCGCCTAACGTATTTATTCGATTTGATTCGACGTTACCCCCGATCGAGGAAAGTAGCGTGAGTAATTACTCGGAGTAAACAACCCGCTTCAGGAACGCGAGTTCTGACGTCATCGAGTAAGCTTGATTAAGTCTTGAAACGCCACGGTACGAAACCTTTCCTCCGGAGTCGGATTGAGTAAAATTTGCAACACAGTCACTGAGCATGAAACGGGTATGCTCCAAACGCGCCGCAGGAGAACACTGCCGAGCACGCGCGCTCGTATAGAGAGTGCGCATTTTCGAGGCAGTACCTTGCGCAGTTCTGGTGCTACCAAGATAGCCGCCGGCATATGTGCGCTTTTCCCGCAGCCACACGCTCTTCCATTTACAACGAGTTGGTGTATCGGCCTCGGGACCCAGATTGAGTTCAGGGGAAGCGTCCATCTGTCCCGTGTGGAGACAAAGCGTCCACACGGCACGGAGCATGGGCAAGGGTACAGAGCACGAGCTCTTAGCAGTTCATTCTGGCTCTATAGACGTTTTCTGCTTCCTGTCGTTCTGAGTCACGTGGTTTCCGTATCTGGGATGCGGAACGAAAAAACACAACAAAAACATTTCAACCTGGAATATGCGAGAAAATATAGGTGAGGCAAAACATGAATGCGTGACAATCACGCGTTTTTCGTGAACACCTTCCAGAGGCGTGGAGAGATCAAAACGATGTTTTACCGCGCACCAGAAGTGACGACATTCAAGATGGCTGCGCCCTTGGGGAAAAAGTGTATAGTGATTCTTGTGTGCGAGCGCTGCATCGGCGCCTCCCGTGGTTTCCGCTTCGCGTCCGTAGCATTCGCTTCGCTCCAAGTGTGAAACAAATGGTAGTTGTGCTTTTCAGCTCACGAGCCGTGCGGATCGAATCTCGAGGCGAACAGTGTCTTCTTTCGAAGTGGTGTTTCAACATACAACATTCGAGACACACATTACATGTCCTCCGTTTGTGGAGACCGTTTCTTCCTCGGACGCACACTGAACGCCCCCAGCGGTTGCCATTCTCCGTAGCCTCTGCCTTGTGCTCTTTGCAGTTTCCTCGACCTTAGCAACTGAGCAGAGCCGCTCTCCGATTCGGCCTTTTCGTCGACCGAGTCGGGCGAAAAGTCAAAGCGTTTAGGAAACAGTTGTCCGACTGAAGGTAAAGGTCTTCGAAAAACAAAATGAACAATTTCGTTTTAAACGTTTCGAAGAGTAACTCGACTATAGGGGGTATTCACTGGACGCCATATTGGAGGGCGATGCTTAGAGCGCACTGCTGGGAACTAATTAATAGGCTGCTGAGACCGGCAATCTCGATGGTGCGGTATACTCCACAGGGAAACTCGCCTCCAGCGGCACGCGCTCGGCAGTCACAGCTATGGCCGCCAGTGAATACTCCCCGTCCTCACCTAACGATGTACCGCATCAAATGCGAGCCCAATCCAGTGCTTCGCGCATACCACACGACTTGAGGATCCGCCCATGCTATTCAACTCCAACCACGTGGGTGTCTTTTTCCCGCGCTTCGCCCGCGCTCGGGGTCACCCGCAACAATAGGAAGTTGTAGGAGTCGTTTTTCTCCTTCGCTACGGTATCCAAAGGCTGTTAATAGGAATTGTAGTAGACCGTTTTTCCCTCCGCTACGGTATCCCGGAAGAAAGCGGCGCACCTGCGCATGCCCGCCGCCAGCCTTATCTGCATAGTTCAAGGTCTTGTGGCGGATTACGGAGCGCTATCCGGGTGCTTAGCGGGCTGCGGAAACGGCCTCACTACAGCTCCTCCCCATAGATAGTTCTAGTATGTAGCGTTGCTGGCTCTTGCGTGAGCAACACGCAATAGTACAGCGTGCGCTAAAAGCTATACCTGCTCGGACCGATTTTACTCGCGCGTTCCTACACGTTGCCGAGTGGATATCTCGCGTGCTCTTCCTGAGTCTGCCAGAGGATTCCGCTAAAGCCCGATTCAGCGTGCTTCCAGCGCCACCATGCTCCTCAAAATAAATAGTAAAAATTTAATCACTTTATCTTCGATTAAGGCACGCTGCGGCTGCCTGGTCAAGCCTGCTCTTTCTGCGGGGCAGCTAGGTGAGCTACGAGTACGGGTGCGTATCAAATTCGATCACGGTGCCTGCGTCAATCGTCCTGTGGAGACGAACCCCTTATCGATGCTATCGTGGGAACAAACCCCACGACCTACCGATGTCCAGTGCACGGCAACAACTTCGGCGAGCTTTGGAAGAGTCGTCCGTCTGTCGGCGACGAACTGCGAGAGAGGCGGAGAGCAGATCGCAGCGTTCACGCACCTTGCGAGTGCGAACATCTGCACTATGATACGCAGCTCCTTCGGCTGCGCGGCGATCTGGCTCGACGCTCGCGTACATCCCAGAAAAAAAAAAAGTAACCTACGCAATTACGTAACATAAAGGAGATGTGCGCAACGATTTTGACATTGAAAGTATTTGCATCTTCTATTTTTGACATTGTTTATTTTGTTACAAAGGACAGAAAACACACCTCCATCCTTCGAAAATGTTGCGATTCCGCCGCATAATCGCTAGGCAAAACATTAGAATATTCTCGACCTCGCAGCCGCGAGCGGCGGCCATGAGAAAGAAGCGGGGTGACGTCAATGGGGGTCTTGTAGAAAGATCTCGAAAGATCTGCAGGGCTTTGTGCGAATACCTGCTCGATAAAAGGTAACTTTTCCATCAATCTTGCCGTTCCGACATAAATGTAAATGCGTCAAAAACCTGGTATTATCGACAAAACTTTCGTTATACGGAGTTTTAATGGTGCCATCTATCCGAGGTCCACAAAGCCGTCAGCTCTATCTGCTACCGCGAAGAGCCGCCAGAAGCCGGAGGGGGACGGGGACAGAGCCGGACGGGGATGGCCGGACCCGGACACGTTGGCACCGCTACACGTGGTCACGTCGTCGCGAACGGGTGAGTTCTCGCTGCTCACTGATGGCTCTAGAGAGACAGCTGCACCGGAACCCCGCGCGTCCCCCATTCACGTCACAGCGCACGTAACTCAGAGGATGGTAAAGGAGTGAGAGGTGCGGAAAACCTCAATCTTTGTCCATTCTTAAAATAAAAGCTAGGACATGCAGGCAAAAGCGGTTTTTGTTCTTTACTTAAGAAAGGTCGAGACACCAACTCCCAAATTCTTTAAGCAAAGCACTGAAATTGTTGCACTGCTCCTGCTGAACTTCGCGAACACAACATCACCCGTGTTGAGCCAGCCGAGAGTAGCCGCCATCTTGAAACTGCACGTGCTCTTCTCGCTGGGCCCGAGATCTCTCGAGAGCTTCCCGCAAAGGGCCCGCAAAGCCCGCAAAAGCACGCAACGCAAAATCCTCAGCGTTGCGTGCGTGTATGCAATTCGCTAGCCCTTTCATTGCGTTCTGCTCACGCGCACTCCCGACCCTGTAATTCCCTCGCGTACGCGAAAGCTTTTGCGTGCACGGTCCAGTAACACCGTCGACTGCGACGCGCGGGCCGACGCCGAGATCTGGTCTGGAGGTACATTGGCACAGATCAATGCGCGCCGGAGGTGAGGTGACGCTTAAAGGCCGACGACCAGACCGGAGATTCTGCAAGGCGGAATATCCCCCTCACTATGGGGGAGGAGGAAACGGGCCACGGTGGACAGGGTAGAAGGGGGAGGGAGGAAGCGGGTAAAAGTGGAAAGCGCGAACTATAGACCGTTTTACTGAAAGAGGGCGAGAGAGAAAAGGGAAAGGGCTACCGGCGCTTTCCTCCTTTCTGATTGTGTAGAAAGAGGGAAAGTCCCGGATGAGAAGCTTGGCCGGTGTTGGGTGTCTGCTGTGCCCCAACTTCGTTCGCGCTTTCTTTTCTGTTTTAAACTCGCAAACTTAATTAGAGCCACGGGCTTCGATGGCAACAGTTCCCCGGTCATCGGGACACCATTGCTCGGTCGTAGGGTGCACGAATACCGACAGAAAGCGTCGAATACTGTCCGAAGACCTACGTAGCTTGCACGGAATCCGGCAAGGCGAGAGCGGCTGCACATGACCCCGGTCTCGGCGGCAGTGGATTGCGTCCGTAAACTGAAAAGCGTTTCCTCAACGCCATCCTCTCGACTGTGCTCGGAACATTTTGTGAATGGAGCGCGCACCGAATGCTGTACCGCCGATGAACATGGGGTACGCTCGCATGGTGCGTGCCAGTTTTCTCGTGATAATTGCTGTTTCAGCTTGTAAAATTTAGTAACTGAATTTATCTTAAAATTGATAATTTGCAGTGGTGACTGACTCAATTTTATCATCTACAACACTTAGTTGAAGGCTCATTTCCGCCGCCGGGTGGGGCTATAAATTGTTGAAAAGGTAGTTCTATCGGTTTTCCTGAATCGCGATCTCCTGCGCGATACCAGAGAGCCGGCAAAAGCGCTCCTTGGAGTGCCGCTGGTGGGTTGTTTCCGTTGATTGGGCGCTTTGAAGCGCTGGATAGTCGCTGCAGTGTACGTCTCGTGTGTTGCGATCTGCGTTTTCGAGTCCAGTGGGCACGTTTCTTTGTTCGAGTCATGGCATCCGCCAGTGCGGCGACGGGGAGAACAGCGGCAGCGAACGTGTCAGCGATAGAAATTGGTGGTTGGTACGCAAAAGATTGCATCAAATAGTAAAATAATTCGTGGCTGCCTTGAGGCGTTCCGCGGTTCAATATAAGTACATCTAGAACGTCTTCGTCGTTCATCCACAAGGAAATATAGGAACACGGACACGCAAGATAAAAGCAGCGCGGCAAAATGATCTGTAGCAGCTCCGGGTGTTTACAAAGTTAATTGAGGTTCCCGTTTCGTGTATCGCTTGTTGATTACTACTAAACGGCTACGTTGAAATAGGCCAAGTGCAAGCGAAAATTGATGAATGGTTCATCATTTCCAGTCATACGGAAAGCGATGGAGCTTAGAAACATTGCAGCCGCACTCGCCTTGCCGGATTCCATGCAAGCTACATAGGTCCTCGGACAATATTCGGCACTTTCTGTCCTTATTCGTGCATCCTATCACCGAGCAATGGTGTCCCGATGACCGGGGAACTCTCGCCATCAAAGACCACGGCTCTAATTAAGTTTGCGAGTTTAAAACAGAAAAGAAAGCGCGAACGAAGTTGGGGCATGGCAGACACCCAACACCGGCCAAGCCTCTCATCCGGGACTTTTACTCTTTCTACACAGCCAGAAAGGAGGAAAGCGCCGGTAGCCCTTTCCCCTTTCTCTCTCGCTCTCAAAATGGCGCTACCCACGATAAAACGGTCTATAGGCGAAGCGCGTGAAAGACACGCCCATGGTGGTACAGGGCCTTAAAGGGTTACGCGCTCGAGCAATGGACTGGATCCGGTGGCTCGTGGCGAGCGCTATAGTAGACAGGGCATAGCCTTCTCTACCTATATACCGCACAAAGCCTGGCAGTTGGACGACGGAGCCATAGAGTACCCGGTCGCAGATTTGCGACGCAAGGATCTGGTAGCACGGAGCATCAAAGAGCGACTTCTCGGCGAACCTGGACGTCAGCGCACCAGCTCTTGCGGCGGCGAGGACCCGAAACACCTTGTTCGCTCGGGAAAAGTGCGTTTCGGCGTCTCGCCGCAGCGGGCGCCAGTCAAGTGGCTCTCCTCTCATCGGTTGTCTGCCGCCCCAGCTTTTTCATTTCGGCGGCCTCTTCACGTGGCGATCTGCAGGGCTTTGCCAGTATAGAGGAGGCTATGACAGGAAGATACATTTATTCTCGATGCAAGATTATACGCACAATTCGCGGTCCTACAAGAACCATTCGACCGCGGGGACGGGACGATTTCCGACAACGATAGCCAAGCTTCCAGGCCGGCCAAAGTGCCCGCATGTGGTCCTCTACCCAAAATACAGAAACGCGAGAGGCCTCGGCGGTCTCCCGCGATCGCGGTGACACTTCCGCTTTCAATCCCGCGCGAAAAACAGGAAGAAAGTGCCCGGAGGACGCTACGGATCAAGCCGAGTTCGTACGCTGATGCGGCGTCGCAAATGCAGAAATGGGAGCGGAGAGTCGTCGTATTCCCCGCAAATATTCCGCCACGAGCGAACGACGGGCCGCCCGCGCGTCTTCATCGGATTCGTATTTTATTCTTCGAGACGAACACTGATCGGAGCCCTCATAACGGCAGGGGAACAGAATGTGGTCATTCGCACGAGCGAGCCAAGTAACGTATATAGGTCGCCGAGAAAAACAGTTGGATGCTATGTTGTCAAATTCACGCCGAGAAAGCTCGCTGCCAGAGCGCGCTCGAAAACAGCAATGACAACACACACTGTTGGCGAGTAAGCATACATCCCGTATAAATCTGGCTCATTCTTTTTCGCCGATTACTGAAAAAGCAAAAACAAAAAACAGGTGTTTGCATGACATGCACAAACGTCACAGCAGAGGCCATTTGTGGTGAGCCCTGCTGCTGGACGCGTACGTTTCGCAGCACTACAATTTTTTTGTTCAGCAACAACAATTTGATTATTAGCAGAATTCGATGACGTCACGTGCCGGCCATGTACATGTAGACAAGTGCATTTTCCGACGGATTGGTAAAAGCAAATAATGCTCAGGGTTTGCAACAAACTCCGTAAACGCGTACTACACTCGAGGGATCAGGTGGGGATGGCACTTGGTCACGTGCCGTCAGGTCATGTCACAGGGCATCAGGTCAATGTGACGTCACTGTGTCACATGACACCGCAACGTCACGCTGTCAAATATT
>JAZHYW010064974.1:0-16257 GCA_037355805.1 Ixodes ricinus | reverse complement strand
TATATTATTCCATTCAATTTACATATTATTGATTCGATTCCGGTTCGATTCGATTCGATTCGATTCCATTCGATTCGATTCGATTCGATTCGATTCGGTTCAGATTCGATTCGATTCGATTCGATTCGATTCGATTCAGTTCGATTCGGTTCGATTCGATTCCAGTTCGATTCGATCTCGATTCGGTTCAGTCCATTCGATTCGACTATTCCGATCTCGGTCTAGATTCGAATTTATCTGGATCTGATCGATTCGATCGGTTCGATTCCGATCTGACTGATCTGATTCGACTGATCGGTTCGGTTCGGTTCGGTTCGGTTCGGTTCGGTTCGGTTCGGTTCCGATTCCGGTTCGGTTCGGTTCGGTTCGGTTCCAGTTCGGTTCGGTTCGGTTCGGTTCGGTTCCGGTTCGGTTCGGTTCGTTCGGTTCGGTTCGGTTCGGTTCCGGTTCGGTTCGGTTCGGTTCGGATTCGGTTCCCAGAACCCGTTCCGATTCCGATCCGATTCCGTTCGGTTCCGTTCGGATTCCGATCGATTCCGTTCGGTTCCGTTCGGTTCACGTTCGGTTCCGTTCGGTTCCAGTTCGGTTCCGTTCGGTTCCGTTCGGTTCCGATTCGGTTCCGATTCGGATTCCGATTCGGTTCCGTTCGGTTCACGTTCGGTTCCCGATTCGGTTCCCGATTCGGTTCCGACCGGTCGGTTCCGATTCGGTTCCGATTCGGTTCCGTTCGGTTCCGATTCGGTTCCGTTCGGTTCCGTTCGGTTCGTTCGGTTCCGTTCGGTTCCAGTTCGGTTCCGTTCGGTTCCGTTCGGTTCCGTTCGGTTCGATTCGGTTCCGATTCGGTTCGATTCGGTTCCGTTCGATTCCGTTCGGTTCCGTTCGATTCCGTTCGGATTGCCGATTCGTTCCGTTGATTCCGTTCGGTTCGATTCGGTTCCGTTGATTCCGTTCAGTTCCGTTCGGTTCCGTTGGGTTCCGATTCGGTTCCGTTGATTCCGATTGATTGCCAGTTAGTTCGATTCGGTTGATTCCGGTTCGGTTCCGGTTCGGTTCCAGTTCGGTTCCGTTCGGTTCAGTTAGTTGTTCCGTTGATTCCGGTTGATTAGATTCGGTTGAGTGGATTCCAGTTCGGTTCGGTTCGGTTCGGTTCGGTTCGGTTCGGTTCGGTTCGGATTCCGGTTCGGTTCGGTTCGGTTCGATTCGGGTCAGCAATCTCAAATTCTTTGATGACGGTGTGAGGTGAAGAGAATGTGCAGTGTGCTACTGGGGCGACGTGAGGGGCCATGTCGTGCACGGTGCTGCATGAAAGGCTGCCTCACTGTAGTCACAACCAAAACTACGGTGCACGGACACCAAACCCAGTTGATTTCGACCGCTTGGCAGAATTCTTTCGAAGTCTGAGAAATCGTCAGGTACCTAAAGAAGATCCTCCGTCCGATTCCCAGCTCCTGATCATCCCCAATGCTACATGTGCCGAGTGCCGCCATGTTTTCCGAAGTGAGGATAAAAAGCCGGAGACTGCATCATTTCCGGACCTGATTTTCAATATTTTAAAGAGTGCATCTCAATTGCGTTAAAAAACATGTTTCCACGAATGCCATTACTAATTATAGAAATGTCACCATAAAGCTTCTAAGATTTTATAACTGATTATGTTACAACTAAAAAGAAGCGAGGAGGTGATGATGAGGGAGAAGAAAGCCAGAAATAAAAAAACGAATATTGTGATATTTTTTGCATGTTTATGACTATACTCCACTTAAGTAAAGCAAGCACTAGAAGGAGGCAAGCGGAAAGAGTAAATTATCAATCATGGCAAGCTTTGCTTGGGGGTAGGCATGGCGGGTGGGGGGGGTTGTCTTGCTTTTCTAAACCTGCAACGAGGCACGCCATCAAACAAATGCTCATTGCAAATTTCTTCCCCTTTCAAGTTTTTTAGAAACCCACCCTGTATCAAGTATTTCTTTTTTTATTCTCAGTGGGCTCGTCTAGCATACGGGTTGACCAACGATCGTATTCAATCTATAATTCAAATAAATATGGTAGGTCCCAGGGAGTAGTCAAAATGTTTTTAGAAAATATGGTTGTTACAGAGAAGTTCTAGATACCCCTTAGAAAAATCACTAAGTTTAGAAATTGCGTCAAATGCAGGAAGGTACCAAGCACTCGATGGGGTTTCCAATGAGGAGCACTTTTAATGCGAATAGCATTCTTTGGATACTTCACGCACTTTTCGTCTATGTATCTATCTATCTATCTATCTATCTATCATATCTATCTGGCTATCTAACCTCTTACGCCGCGGGTCGATAAATAAATAAAAAAAGACCGGCGCCGGCTGGGATTCGAACCGTTGACCCTTTGATCAGCAGGCAGACGCGCTAACCACAGAGCTATGAAGGCAGTCATTCACCGCACTCTAAACATTTGTTTATATCTTTACCATAGGACGCGCTTTGCAGCGCTGTCACAGCTACCGGTGCGCGCGCGTTCCATGCACGAGGGCTAGCTCACCCTCTCCGCGCTCACCCTCTCCCTCTAGCTCACCCTCTCCTGCGCTCGGGGAGACCTCTAGCTCAGCCTCACGAGAGCGGAATGAGCCCTCGTGCATGGAACGCGCGCGCACCGGTAGCTGTGACAGCGCTGTAAGCGCGTCCTATGGTAAAGATATAAACAACCGTTTAGAGTACCGTTGGTTGAGACTAGCTGAGACGCCAGAAAGTCTGGTCGGTACCATTTTGAGTGTTTGTGCGTATGGCGCGTGCTTTGCTCGCCTTCCTAAGTGACACAAACGCACGTGCTGGGCTGCGGAGATCGTGCGCAGGGCTGTGAAAGTGTCAACAAATTTAGAATCGCCTCAAGAGTGGGCTGGCGTATCTAGAGTGTGCCGGCCACCTGACGAACGCGCAAAACTCCGCACCGTTTGATGCTATTCGCATTAACGTAGATAATCATTCCCAAAGGATGGGTTCTGCTGATTTTTTGTCAGAACCTTCTTTTTCTTTTTATAGTTTCTAATGAGCTGACCTTTCCATCAGACTCTTCTTTTTCCTTTTTTTTTACTGAAAGTCTGCAGCATTTGCTTTTTATTTTCCGCAGTTCTCTGAAAGTCTGCAGCATCCGCTTTTTATCTTTGCAGTTCTATAATGCACAGGGCGCAGTATGGACGCCTTCGACATCTCCCCCAAGAACTTGCTGCAAGTGCCCACCTTGCTCTTGAGCTTGCTCTCCGACTGGTTACACATTGCGTGAACTGCGTCCGAGGAAGCCCCGGAAGGCGCTGGACCGCCATGGTGATGGGGAACGTCTCCTGGGAGGACTCTCTGGCCGATGATTCCGACTGGACCCACTTGCAGGAAGTGGTCCGTCAGGTCCTTGTAGGCGCAGGCGCAGGCGGCCGTCCTGCAGGGGCCGAAGGGAACGTGAAGCAGGTGGAGATAGATTCCATTTCACGATACAGCTGGAGGGACCGTGAAATTAAAGCAGGGGTTCACGTGTAAATGAACAAACCATAAAACTGAAGTCGGGTTCCATTTACGGCATGTCTGAAGGGACCATGAGAAAGCAGTTGGGCATCACGTCATAGGATAGCTAGAGAGATCATCAAACTGAAGCCGCATTCCAATTCACGAAGTAGATTAGGGGACCATAAAACAGAAGTCAGGCTTTGATTTATAGAGTAGACAAGAGGACCTGAGCAAAACAGAAGCCAAGTTCTGTTTCACAGTATAGCTGGAGAGACCCGAAGTGAAAGCCAGACATTGTGTCATAATATAGCTGAAGGAATCACAAAACTTAAGCCATATTCCGGTTCATGAGGTACTTGAAGGGACCATAAGATAGGAGCCAGGATGTGTTTCATGGTATAGTTGAAGGGGCCATAAAATACTGGCCAGGGTTCATGTCTACAGGACAGCTGAAGGGACCATGTGAGGAAGCCGCGTTCCATTTCATAGAGTAGCTGAAGGTACCAAGAGAGGGAAATTGGTAGTGGAGAAAATATGATCCTTCTCTGCAGATGAATTCCAAAATGAAAAAGAGAAACAAAAGACAATACAGACAACGCAGCCTGTGTCGCCTGTACCATTGTCTCTTATGTCCCTCTTCAGTTTTTGTACTTCATCCTTTCTCCCTTGAGATACTGTCATTAGGGCACCAGAGCAATCTTTTGGTGATGCATCTGGTGAAGCAAAACTTACTGGCATAAGGGTTTCTGAGCTAAAGGGGTTTCCTTTTTCTTATTTTGCTCTTTCTGGCTTTCTATGACCTCACTGTAGAGCATCTTATGTTCAACTCTGAGCTATCCACACTGAATGAATGAGTCTACACCCCTCTTGTTATTAGAAACAAATAATTCCGACTTGCATAGCATACCAACAATTTATGATGACGCTCGTTTCTATGGAGACATCATCAGTGCAGCTAGTCGGGTGTTCCTGGCTGCACTGATGATGTCTCTCACTGGAGACGCGAGACGGTCTACCTATAAATTGTTGGTATTGTTATGCGGGTCGGAGTATTTGTTTTTAATCATGATTCCGCTTTCGCAACATTTTTGTGCCCCTCTTTGTTAATAAATTGCAAATACATGCCAACATCAGTTTGCAGGAAAGAAAGACATTCTTAGAGAAAACAAATATGAATGTTGTCAATGCACTCCTCTTTTTTGCACAATTAGCATGTGCAAACAACAGCACTAGCTTCTGCATGTTTCACAAAGGGAAGAGTCTATGCAAAACAATCAATAGCTAAAGCGTTCAAATTTTTCACGACCCTGTAGGTATGTCACAGAACATGCTGCGATCAAGTACTATGGCGCCCAATTACCTCTGTTTCATAAGAAACCGAGGTAATTGAGGCTGTGACAAAAATTGCGGTGGCTTAGCTCAGCTATGCCAGGATATACGAAGTGAGCTTATGCGCATAAAATGAGAGGCGCTATCAAGCGGCTCCGGTGCAGCGTCAGACTTGCTGCTACTGTGCAACGGAGCGCACAGCTGGGCACGCAGCGCGCCAGTGCTTCTGCCGTGGCTCGCGTCACCTCTGGAATGCGCAGACCGCGAGGCGGCGCGGCGGCGTCTCCGCGCGCCGTGTGACGTCACTCTGCTCGCGTGCGGCACGGAGCACGCTCGTTATGCGAGCCACGCCGAAACTGCTCAACTCGGCCAGTGTAGCTCACGCTGCAAAAGAAGGAAATGTTGGGGACTTTCTCGACATCTCCGCCGACTCACCTGTGCGGTTGCAGAGTATGTACTGATCAGGTTCGACTTAGAATTTCTTGAGTGCCTTCTGAAAACCACGTCCACCGTAGAATCTCGTTTCTTGCCCGTTCCGGATAGGTGACCCCACCTGTTGCACAGGAAGACAGCCAACATGGCCCCACTCATTTCAATTCCCGCAAAGCCCCGGCTTAATGAGACAAAAGTCACAGCATATCCACGTGGTGAATGATGATGAGTGGGCGAAGCTCCGGAGTGAATCGTCGGTAAACCAGCGATTCTTCCGTTAATTCGCCCACTCATCGCCATGTAAAGACGTGAGAACACACTGTGTGTGTGTGTATACAAACCACAATCTATCACACACACCACAGCTATGGCCGAGACGAAACGTCTGAGAAAGTCTCGCTTAAACCGCGCGTCGGCACCTTCGGGCTGAGCTCGCCTGATGCGTTTTGCAGACGCCTCACGAGCTCTCGCTGCATCGGGGTCTGCCTGCCGATGCGCGCGCTTTGCTTGCCGCTTCCCGTTCCCTGACGTTCTGCAGATCCTCTTGGCGCCACGCTGCCGTGCCGCTTCGGCTTCCCGCTCTCGTACGGCCGGATCTTGGCGACGCTGCACGTGCCGCTTCGGCTTCCCACTCTCATACGGCCGGATCTTGGCGGCGTCGCCGAGCAGACTGACGACGCGATTCGGCTTCCCGCTTCTCGCACGGCCGGATCTTGGCGGCGTCGACGCGCACCCTGACGACATGCTTCGGCCTTCTCGCTCTCGCACGGCTGGATTCTGTCTGCGCAGCGCGCGCTGCCACCGCCTTGCGCGCTCTCCGCTCCCCGCAGCCTTGTCTACTGCCTCCATCCAGCTAAACTACGAGCAGCGCCAAGAGCGAGTGCCTTTTATAACATGAGCTAAGCGCCATCTGTCATCTCTACATAAAGTTAATTCCGGAACACGCCATCTCTTGAGCCATTCATAAACTAAACCTCGAAGTGGCTACATACCCACAACTAGGAGGGACAGACCCACGCCTTAAGGAGCTTCGCCCCTAAAATATTTTTTCACCAGAAAGTTGCGTATTTGCCAAGAAAACCACGCAGTCAAAATGAAGCCAAAGAAGCACGGCAGAGGAATGCTTAACGCCGGAGACATTGGAAGCGACTTGGGTTGTTTTAATTCCCGTGGGAAAGCGGTGAATTTTTTTTTTAATTTATGCATTTTCGGCGATTATGAAAATTATGTTTCATGGATTCGTTCAGATGGCTCATTACATCTCAAATATTCTAAGCTGTTCATCATTATCACGCATGACCGATGGAGAGAGATGGGGGTGGACCTCCACGGTCCACCCCCGTCTCTTATCTCTGTCTATGTCCACCAAAAAGATACTGTGAGCCACAAACATTTGCTTTGTGCTGGTTAAAGATTTTTGTCACGAGTCAGTAAAAATTTAGACATCCCACAATTGCCTCGTTGGAGGCACTTCAAAAGGGTTGTCTTCAGCATCATACAAATAGTAAGCCTACAAACCTCAGATAATGTGCCTCAAAAACAAAAAGAAAAAATGAAAAGAAGCAAACTTGACGCTAAAGGCTTGACAGCCTTTCAGACATGACAACAGCAATTCACGCCGTAGAAAGAAACTCGGCCGCTGGAGTGGGACTGCTGGCTCGCTGAATCAAAGTTTTATTGGCCACTGGTGGCAATACAAAGAGCCCGCCGACCACTAGCCTGGAGTCTTTAATGTGCAGCAGCTAATAGTGATTGCATCGAACGTTTACCTGTACGACGCTCATCCTTATCAAAAATGGGCACGCCAGACACATTTGGCGCCATCACAAACCACCCAAACCACATAAAAATTAGCACGGGCTGCCAATCAACTCGACGATTTGACCTTACAAGCTCCCGCTCCGCGCCAGTCTCTCAAGTAGTGCAAGCCCACCTTCTTGACGAGAAACGAGTCGAGATTCTTGAGCTCGGACACGTCGGTGATAGAGGACGTCGCCGGGGTCCTTGAACTCTGCCGTCCGGGTCACGTTCCAGGACCCCCGTGCTGCTGCTGCGACTGGGCCGGTGCAGGGTGTGACTGGACGCCCTGGGGGTGCGAGTGGACGCCCTGGGGTGCGGCCGGATGCCCTCCACGGAGCCGCAGGAGCCCCTGCCCTGCTTGTGGGAGCGGCTCGGAGGGGGTGGGCTCGCCCCGAGGCTGTTGCTTCTGCAGGGGAGCTTGTCGGCGAAGTGCGCGCACTTGGGGTGGAAGAGCAGCTTGCAGCCTGGGAGCGAACGACGTGCAAAGAAACAAGCGCACGGCGGTTAAAACGAGACGCGGGCACGAAAATCGGAAAGACAAGAACGGCTTTTCGCTGGCAAGCAAACGAATGACTGCGACGGATGTCACAAGCGTAGTTTTTGCCGGCGTGCCTCTTTCATGCACATCCACTCTTTCTTTAGTCTATCACACGCAACAAGGCCCTACGATCGCTAAAGTATGTGGGAAAGGGAACACACTGCACGCATGAGTATGCATCCCCGACTAGGACTAAATCGAGGCAGGTAGTACCGTTACGAATGGTGGGATGATTTACGTCTGACAGTACGTGCCAATCGAATTCTATGGCGAGAGCTCTGTAGAAGCGTCTCACGCCAACCGTAGAAGACACTGTTGCCCGGCAAGGGCAAGGTACGCGTGCCTTGCCTGGCGTCGTGGGGCGGTGCACGCACAGGAAGCATGCAAAATGAAGTTTTCTGCCCGGCAACGACGATGCCGAGAATGCAGACGAAAAAATTGACCACATCGCCACGTGGTGAATGATGTTGTTTGGGGCGAAGCTCTGGTGGTGTTTGTCTGCGTAGACGCTGAGCCGCAGCATGCCGAGCCTTTCGTTCGTTTTCATCCATGTCAGAAAGAGAATGTGTGGTATGAAACGTGGTTATATACGCATTCGAGCATTTGACCACAGCGCCGTTGGAGCGGCTACATGCAACGTTTCATCCATGACATCTCTAGCTCTTGAGTTACTATACTCCGTTTCACCGCAGCCACCGTTGTACCGCAGCGTAGGCTAGAAGCGTGAGCTCATAGCGTTGGCAGCTGCCCTTTGTGCACGACAGCTTGTGCCGCCGAGATGTGCCCTAGAGCAAAGAGCTCGTGCTTGTAGCCTTTCCTGCGGTACAACACAAGGTGAAACAGAGTACAGCACATCTCAGAGCCCCCTACTCGTCCTGTCGCTGCGCAAACAAATTTCAACACTTTTTTTAATGCGAATAGCATTCTTTGGATACTTCACGCACTTTTCGTCTATGTATCTATCTATCTATCTATCTATCTATCTCTCTATCTATCTGGCTATCTAACCTCTTACGCCGCGGGTCGATAAATAAATAAAAAAGACCGGCGCCGGCGGGATTCGAACCGTTGACCCTTTGATCAGCAGGCAGACGCGCTAACCACAGAGCTATGAAGGCAGTCATTCAACGCACTCTAAACACCTGGTTTATATTTTTACCATCGCGCGCGCTTCCATGCACGAGGGCTCATTCCGCTCTCGTGAGGCTTAGCACGGCCCCTAGCTCACCCTCTCCCACGCTCGGGAGAGGGTGATGTAGCGGCCGTGCTCACCCTCCCGAGAGCGGAATGAGCCCTCGTGCATGGAACGCGCGCGCACCGGTAGCTGTGACAGCGCTGTAAGCGCGTCCTATGGTAAAGATATAAACAACCGTTTAGAGTACCGTTGGTTGAGACTAGCTGAGACGCCAGAAAGTCTGGTCGGTACCATTTTGAGTGTTTGTGCGTATGGCGCGTGCTTTGCTCGCCTTCCTAAGTGACACAAACGCACGTGCTGGGCTGCGGAGATCGTGCGCAGGGCTGTGAAAGTGTCAGCAAATTTAGAATCGCCTCAAGAGTGGGCTGGCGTATCTAGAGTGTGCCGGCCACCTGACGAACGCGCATAACTCCGCACCGTTTGATGCTATTCGCATTAACGTAGATAATCATTCCCAAAGGATGGGTTCTGCTGATTTTTTTTCATTATTTTTTTTCCCTTACACAAACACGTGAGCTCACGTGCTCGTAATTTTTTTCATCGTTTTTTATTTTTTGCCCTACATGAGACAGTGAGCTCACGAGCAGGAGCACCCGACGCCGGACGGCGGACGGACATACGGACATGGCTAGCCCCTAAGGAGCTTCGCCCCTCAAATCACTAAGACAGCTATCGCCGCAGAACCATTTCACGCTCATGACGCCGAACCCAAACTCCCATGCAACACGTGTTAATACACGAAGGACTATCCGGCAAGTAAAAAACAAAACGAGGTACCGTTTTCATTTTAATATAAGCGTATCTTTTTTTCCCCCGTAAATGTTGTCGAAAACGAAGGGTCCACCTATTATAGCGACTGAAAAATTTCTACCTATATTTGCAACTAAATTTAGAAACCCTACCAAGCGCATTGAGCCGTCAAGCCACCGAGCCAGAGTAGCCGTAACGCCACGCTGCTTATCGTTTCTGAAAGCTCTCTGTGCACAATCACAACCGAAACATCGGCAGCTGGCGGCCACGCCGTGGCCGCACCACGCAACGCCATGCACCTTGCCCCCCTCGCGTTTGTCGTTGCAACCATTTTGTGACGGCGTCAGCAAAGCTAGCGAAACTTACGATAACGATGACATGTCCAGACGTTGCGACAATAATGAAGTTTTGGTATCGCACTGCGGTTTAGCCAAGAGTGCCGTAAATAAAGATTTGTTTCTTTTACCCAAACTTTCCCGCGTTCTTCTTAAAAAAAAGAAAAGAAAAAAAGGTTGACCTATATTTGAATAATATTTCTTCTATTCTTATATTTGTGGTCAACTTATATTCGAGTGAATACGGTATAAACGTCTTGTGACCACAGTGTAACGCAAGACATACCGTAAAAACCCGCATATAATACGAGGTTTTTTTCCAAATTTTTGCCATGTAAAATTTGCGTGCTCGTATTATACGCGGGTCCCAACAATTTTCATCTTCGACGAGCGCAATCTAACGCAGTTCGATGTAGTTTCGGTTTCGAAGCAACAAGGAGTTCAAAACAGCTATCATCATCATTAAAATCACAATGTCCGAGGCGCCAACATCCGCCCGCAGTCAGGCTAGAGCAATGGCGTCGGCGCGAAAACAATGATCGGCCGCCTTCAAAGAAAAGTCGTTTTGGTTACGGAAGACATCGGCAACAGTGCTGACGGACAACAATTCGCCGTAAATGAAGGTAGCATCCGCGGATGGAGACGACGACAAAAGCAAGCTCTGTTCGCGTGCAACGAAACAAGGAGAAGCTTTAGAGGCCCAAAGAATGGCGTGTTCGCCGACAGTCGAGGCAAGTTTCAGCGACTTTGTGAAAGAGCAACGTGAAACGGCACCTCGCGACCTTGCCGTAAACATCGAGCTGCTGCAAGACAAGGTGAGAAAACTTTGGCGGAGCAGACATTGGGCTGCTAGCTTTATGCGCTCGCGCCAGGTTTTCACTGCGTCGGCGCACGCTATGTCGCTTGCTGCTCGCTCTTTCAAAAAGTGCGGGAGTTCAAATACACTCGAAGGCACTGAAGACGACTGCCTTTGGGAGGAGGCGTCGGACAAGGAGTCTGATGGACGTGATGACAGTGATTAAGGTGCAATTACGACGCAAATAATCAATTTTCTTAAGACTTCCTGGGTCGTACCTTCGCGAAGATTACAGCGGTCTTTAAATTGTTTTGTATTATGCGCGGATAAAACTTTCTTTTTTCTTTTTCGCTGTCCTTAAATCATGCTCCGTATTATACGCGGTTCGTATTATATGCAAGGTTTTATACAGTACTTCTCTCACTTAGCATTGCATGGCTCACAGCAATGGTCTGTTTTAGATATGCATATGTGCAATAAATAATGCAGTTTTGAGCTCATAAAATGCCTCATACTTCGAAGCTACAAATAGCGTTAGTGCCTAGCCAGGGAAAAGAGAGGATTTATCTTTTTGATGAAGAATGAAACCCAAAACATTTGAGAGTACCGTATGTTCCAGACTATAGCCCGCGGACTAAACAGTAAACCCTCCTTGACTCGAAGTAATAAAAACTATAAAAAAATTTGAGGTAAGCAGAGTTTCGAGATAAGCTAGGTACCCAATTTTTATTCCACCGATCCAGATCCCACATATGAAGAATGGAACCCTTCTAACAATTGCACCAATTGACTTGACACTCACAGGGCCCAGCTAGGCCCGCCAGGCCAGTGGGGAGAACAAAAACATCTTAACAAAATTATCAACAAGTAACATTATGAGATGAAACAGCAAAACCAAAACACTAAAACAAAAAAAACAAAAAAAAACTGTAATTTTTGACAAAACAAAAAGAATGCAAGAAAAAGACAGTGGAATATAACAAGAGAGGAGAAAGAATACAAGTAAGACAACAATTGTCCTTGAGGCACTGCCGCTTTGCTGCACTCGTGACAGGGTACTTTTTTTTCTTTTTTTGTTTTGCTCACATAATTGCACAATTTTGTTCTTTTTTCTTTTTTGTGAGTGTGTTTTTGAATTGCTTTTTCTTAGTCAACCAATGTTTAGGCCACCTGTTCACTGTTTGCTGTGCACTGCCCAATCTTTATTTTTATTTTTTTTTTTCGGTAATGTTCGTTTTTAAGGTTTTGGCATATCAGAGGTAGGTCCTGAAAATTTTTCGAGATCAGCGAGGAGTAAATGCTTTGTGCCTACGTCAACATTTTGAGATGGCCGAGTTTGAGTTACCGAGAAATTAGGTACTGTACACAACTAAAAGTTGAAAGTTTGAGCGGTGCATACTACATGAGTACTGGTCTTTTCTAGATTGTTCGTTATGACGAGACGTAACAAATTATGTGAATCGTGGAGCATGTCAGTGATGATTTGCAGGGAATGCTTTACGTGCGGACTAGGCACCAGGTATGGAATATTCGAGAAAACCTTTTCCTTTTCGACTGAATTTGCCCCTTCAGACTATACACCAGGCGCGGACTATAGTCCAGAAACTACAGCATCGACAAACTCACGTGTGCACTTGCTACCCTGGTTGATGAAGAGCGACATGTTGTTCTCGCAGACTGCGCACAGCTCCCCCTTGTAGCGCATGCTCACGCTCTTGATGGTGTGCGCCGCAAACCTTTTCTCGCCCGGCATTGGCTCGGTGCACAGCCCTGCGTCCGCAAAAAAAGAGTGCAAAATTCGGCGTCACTTTCACTGGCTCGTGTTAGAAGCTAAAGCAGCCCGAAAAAATTAACAAAAATAACTTGCATGACACAGTCATTTCTGCACAGCAGATCCTGTTGGAGCCCCGCACAAGCTTTCCGCGACTGATACCCCAACGGACGTACAGGCTCGGGTCCAATTGCTGCGGGGACTGGAACGCCCCAACTCTAGCAATGTTTGCAGCACGTGCTGCGTGAACTGTCGCTCCCAATATGTGCCAGTGTGTAACTACGATGAAAATACGCAGCGTGTGGTCGTGACCGGGTCACATGACCACTTGTTCTCACTGCGATTCGCGGAGTTAACGCCGCATTTTTCTCTATTTTTTTCTACAACTCTCGTATACACATTTCGTATGTCATGAAAATTAAAGATTTATTTTGAGCGGTTTTAACGCAGAATCTGTCACGGGGCTGAGTTTCGCGAGAAAAGCAGTCCGTTACGCTCAATCGACACACAGGTCGAGGTGATACGAGCAATATAGCTCCTAGGGGGTACGTCGTTTATACTAGAGTCACTGTATGTTGCCAGAGTATCGCATTCGATAGCATCCACTTTCACTGCTCAATTTTGGCTTTGATTGGCCGTTTTGGTGCCGAAACATATACAGTGGAAGGGGTTTCAGGGCTGCCAACCCCCGTCCCCCAAGCGGACGCGCCGTGATTAATCACCGAAGTTAGGATGCACCCAGGTCGGGGTGCACTACCCGAGGTCACCGGTGAAACACGGTTGTATAAAAACATTAACTGTGCCACAAAACCCTGCATTTATTTGGTGACGGACATGAAACTGGGAAAACTAGCGATTAACAGCTCCTTTGTAAAAGGAGAAGAGCGGTCACCCACCTTCGGCCCTTGGGGACAGGACGTCCTCTCCCCCGACTCGTCTGTGTCGTCTCGGTTCTCCTTCTTGTCTTTCTTGCTCCCGATAAAGGTCTTGAAGTGCTTGCGTGCCTTGTGCAGGGGCCCCTTCAGTTCCTCCTTCAGGGCCCCCGAGGCCCCATCCTCCTGAGTGCTGTGGTTGCTGGGAGTACCGTTGTTCTGTCTGGCCAGACCCGGACGGGGTCTGAAACAGACACACGGTCGGGAGACAGATATATTCGACCGACATATTGGCGTACCTATTAAGAAAATGAATACAAAATATAAAATTTGCTGCATGTTTGGTCATTCTGTCAAACGAGTATGCGGTAGTTTTATAGGGTGGGTGGTGCTCTTAGTTCAGTCAGCCTCATTCTGCACGCTCTTTCTACACCACCTGTTTCTGCTCCTCTCTTTTTGCCCTTTCCACCCCCCTCCATTCCGCAAACTTTCTCACTCCACCTGCTTCTGTTCCTCCCATCTCTGCGTGCTGGGTCCAGAGCTCAGTCAGCGGTGCACTCTGCTTCCACGCCGGTGAGTGGGTGTTTGATTCCTGGCACCGGTTGCCCTATTTTTCAAAATCATGTGGCGGTGACAGGCTGACAGGCCTACTCATTTCGTGCTTCCGCCGCTCCCGAGGTTTGCTGGCCCTACAAAGCTGCCGCTTTAAAAGGTGGGGCACAGTGCTTCCCAAACTTGACGATGCCTTGAGATGGTTGATTTTTGGCACTTTTTGCACTATTCCTGTACCTACCTGTCAAACTAAATGAAGTTATTAATTCTCTGATCACAACCCAGCCTGGAGAAGACATTCCATCTTCTGCAATGACAAATTTAGTATTGAGCAGCCAGCTATAAATATATTTCTGGGTAACTGAGTGGGGACGTTAATTTTCGGGATCACTGAATGTGTATGTCTTTGTCCCCTTGTGTTTTGCTTTCATTTTCTCCATAAGAAGATGAATGCTGGCAAAAGTAGGCTCAACAGCTGGGAAAGGCGGCAGTAGAAGACAGAACCCAGAAATTGTGGCATCGGGTAGCGGATGGGAAACTGGAAGTTACAACAGGGAAACAACACTTCCCGGAGTTAGAAGGGTGGTTAGGGACGGACAGCTGCATTGTGGAGTCAGAAGTTAAAAGTCAGAACTTATAGATGCAGAGCGACCTACAAATAGAACATGGAACATACGAACAAGTAAAAAAGTCAGCAGAACCCATCCTTTGGGAATGATTATCTACGTTAATGCGAATAGCATCAAACGGTGCGGAGTTATGCGCGTTCGTCAGGTGGCCGGCACACTCTAGATACGCCAGCCCACTCTTGAGGCGATTCTAAATTTGTTGACACTTTCACAGCCCTGCGCACGATCTCCGCAGCCCAGCATGTGCGTTTGTGTCACTTAGGAAGGCGAGCAAAGCACGCGCCATACGCACAAACACTCAAAATGGTACCGACCAGACTTTCTGGCGTCTCAGCTAGTCTCAACCAACGGTACTCTAAACGGTTGTTTATATCTTTACCATAGGACGCGCTTTACAGCGCTGTCACAGCTGCCGGTGCGCGCGCGTTCCATGCACGAGGGCTCATTCCGCTCTCGTGAGGCTGAGCACGGCCGCTACATCACCCCTCTCCCGAGCGCGGAGAGGGTGAGCAAGCGGCCGTGCTCAGCCTCACGAGAGCGGAATGAGCCCCTCGTGCATGGAACGCGCGCGCACCGGTAGCTGTGATAGCGCTGTAAAGCGCGTCCCTATGGTAAAGATATAAACAAGTGTTTAGAGTGCGTTGAATGACTGCCTTCATAGCTCTGTGGTTAGCGCGTCTGCCTGCTGATCAAAGGATCAACGGTTCGAATCCCAGCCGGCGCCGGTCTTTTTTATTTATTTATTGACCCGCGGCGTAAGAGGTTAGATAGCCAGATAAATAGATAGATAGATAGATAGATAGATAGATACATAGACGAAAAGTGCGTGAAGTATCCAAAGAATGCTATTCGCATTAATAAAACTTGGGATCGGGGAGCTGCAGCTCGCAAACAGCAAGTGGGGAAGTCGTAATGGGCATGACTGCACCCTTTTCTTCTCCTGGCCCTGCTTGTTGAAGCTGTTGTCCGGGCAATCTCCGAGAGACACTTCCGTACGGGCACCTGGATGTAAAACGAGCGGTCTTGCCGTCAACGCCGCACAGGGGCGGCCACGCTACTGCACCCACTTCAGCTAAACTTCATTGTTTAGTCAGCGTGCCGACTAAACAAACTGGCAAAGCCACGACAAAGAGAAAGTCACGACGAAAAGAAAAGTCACCACGGGGCGGAAATCGAGGGACCGGCGAACGAGGAGGCGGCAAACAATGGTCAGAGCAGCGTTCCGGGCATCGCAACGAAGCGGACGAAGGAGCCCAGGTGAAAACCAGTCCACTTTCAGCTGGATTATGGAACTGGAAATGAGGCAGTCCAGCTGGACTATTTCCAGTTCCCTAATCCAGCTGGAAGTGGACTGGTCTTCGCCTGGGAGTGGGCATACCTTCTGGGAGCCCTTCCCCCTGAGCGGCAGGTTGCTCGCCTCGCTGGTGCTCAGCATGTGGATGAGGTTCTTCTGGTCCCGGAAGGTGGAGCCCCCTGTGTGGGCGCCCTCCCGGGGACAGACACGGACCCACTCCGTCCGGGGAGGTCGGCGGAGACGGGGGCCGCCCTCCGAGGCCAGGCTCTCGTTCTCCGAGGTCCTCGAGGGCCCCGCCACTGCTCCTGCAACCACATCCAGTTATTATAATAATTTCGGGGGAGGCGTAAAGAACAGAGCAGAACGCGTTAAATCCCGAGCGCCGGCATCGGTGGTCCCGAGTGAAAGAAAGCGACAGAGGAGCGGAGACACACACCATATTTTCCCGATTCTCGTCCCCTTTTCACTTCTGCTATGCCCTCGAGTGCAGTAACTTT